>JAXGGA010012436.1:0-38745 GCA_038373865.1 Uloborus plumipes
AAATTATAATTTATACAAAAAAACGGCAGCCAAAACAGGCAGAAAGAAAAATAAGGAAATAGCAATTTTATATCGTTTACTAAGTCAGAACTGTTTTTCAAAATGTGGAAGGCTTCCCAAAAATCAAGATCTGATGGGTTGGGGCATTTTTGGACAATTTGAAAAGAATTAAAATCGAAAGAATGATTCTTTTCCCAACAATGTTGCGCAATACTAGACTTATTCAATTGTTGCTTTTTCACATAATTCTGATGTTCTTTTAAGCGGAATTTCAAAGCCCGTCGCGTCTGTCCTATATAGGAGAGATTGCAAATGCAATTAATTTTATAAATACCACAACTCTTAAGAGGATGAATGGGATCTTTAAGAGAAGAGAAACATAGTTTATTCGTTGGGGAGAATACTACTTGGAAATCGAAACGTTTGAGAATCTTAGCGACCTGATAACTCACAGAGGGAAAGAATGGCAAAACAACCAAATTCTTTCTGATGGCAGTTCTCTCAACAATATTCATTTCGGGTTTATTAGAAAGTTTTTTAAAAATGGAATCAATAAAAGTATGAGGATAGTTTCTATCAATAGCCACAGCTTTAAGAAGTTCCGGTGAAGAACAAAGATTAATAGCACGGTAAACAAAAGAATTAAATGCAGCATATTTTTGACTAGGAGGGTGAGATGAAAGTCTATGAGGAGGTAACGAGACAGCAAAAGGTTTGCGATAAACTGTAATTTCAAATCCGAATTCTGTCCGAGAAACTAGAACATCAAGAAAGGGAATGCAATTATCCTGTTGTTTCTCACAAGAGAATTGAATATGAGGATCTATAGAATTTAAAACTAATAAAATATCGTCATTTTGAAACTGGTTATGGTTCATTAAAACAAAACAGTCGTCAACATATCTAACATAAAATTGAAACTGTAATTTTTGGAACAACTTAACCTCAAAATAATGCATGTAAATATCACTAAGAATGGGGCTTAATGGGTTACCCATAGCCAGACCATCTGACATAGTGTAAAATTTCCCATTGAAAGCAAAAGAACATTGCTTAATACATGTACGGGTAAGGAAAATTAATTCTTCAATTTCCTTAGATCCTCATATTCAATTCTCTTGTTAACACTTTACCGACCGGGCGTCGATTAATCGACGTTTTGTTCCCAGCGCTTAAGGGCTGGTTTCCTAGAATCGTCGCTGACGCCGGGCGCGATGTACGCTTGAATCAGAACCAGTTTGATTGGAGCGTGGTGTGAAGCGACGTCAATCTGCGGCTCAGGCGCATGCGCAGAAGGCGGCGGCGTCTGTCGCCTCACCAGAGATCGACGATTTCACTTCTAGGAAACCGGGGCTTTAAGGCCCGTTTTCCTAGGATTTGTTACCCTACAATAACACGAAGCGTACAATTTTACCAGAGTTAAGGAAATGCACATATATCCCCGCGCGTCAGTCTAGGCCAAAACAGAGTCGGTGTCTTGGACGATCTTCAGCTGAGCGGGCGGTGAAAGGGCATAGGATGTTCGAATCGCTACCGGTCGGTAAAGTGTTAAGTTAGCAACCCCCCCCCCCCAAAAAAAAAAAAAAAAAAAAACATGGAGGAAGATATGAAACACGTGACATGCAACATGAAAAATTTGGAATAAAAATTAAGGCTTTTTTAACAAAACCTACCTGACATGTTCGATGGGTCAAAATCAGGCTCTACTTTTGGCACCCGGGGCGTAGGGCATAAGTGTTTTGTTCAATGGATTTTTGTACTGAAAAAGTTAAACAAATTTAATAATTAGGTATGGGTAAAAAATTTTATGAAAATGTTATCTATTATTTTTTGCTTTTTAGTTGCTTTTAGTTTGCTTTAAGGTTATCTTGGTGCCTACAGTAACACAGTCCCAGGCAAAGTGGGGTAAGGTGTAACAAAAATTAAGGATTGGAAAGCATTTGACAAGGAGAGGGCACTACTGCCACACACACCCCTATTACAGGGTTCCCACGGTCCTTAAAAGTCCTTAGAAACTCCTTATTTTTCATTTTGAAAAATAAGGGCCCTTAAAAGTACTTATTTTTGATTCAAGGTCCTTAAAATTATTTTTAAGTCCTTATTTTTCACTACTGATAGTAATTTAATGATTTGAAATTGCTAGCGAGAATGAAAAAATTATTTTTTCAACTTTTCCTTTTTATTGCATTGGGATCCTGTGCTGAAATCTAGGCATTCTCAGTGAGAACAAAGAAAGCAAGTGCATGTGGGGGGAGGGGGGAGGTAGTTGTCTAGAAAATATCCACTCACCATTTGGAGTTTGAAAAAAGTGGCAATTAAAAAAATAAATGAACTAATAGATACTTTAATAATAAGAAAAAAAAAACTTTACAATTTTTTTGTCCTCTTGTATTTTTCAGTCTGTTATCAATATCACAATTATTCATTTTAAAACAATGGTGCTCAACCTTCTGTAACTCGAAGGTCACACCTCATTTTAAGATGAATGTTGTACACCAGAAAGTTTAAAGAAGTATAGTCATTTGAAGGTTTGACAAATCCTTTTCAACTAGTTCTTTCAGAGCAAAATGTTTTTAAAAGTAAATACTGACATGTAAATACTGAATTTTTCAATGAATTATTTGTCTGGCGACAAACATTTTTTTCTAGGAGCTTAAGCCTTTAGTATTTTTGATCTCTAATCATATTGAAAGTTTTTCTTGATAGCATCGTAAATCATGAAAAAAGAAAGGAAATTACTAAGAACTGCTGTTTTCACAACTTAATTATCATTTTATTAATACTAATTTTTGCAACTATTTCTTAGAAACCAGTTTCTCAATATTAGGATAACGTAAGCAGCTACATGGGTCAGCTTTGCAAGCTGTAGGCACCACTTTAAAACCATGGTTTTCAACCCATGCTCTAGGCATACATTTTGCCTCTTTTGAACGCATTATTCATCATGCCAATCAATGCAATCAAATAAAAATATTTTGTAATTGCAGACTCGCACATTTGCGACTTAATTGCTTCCACGAAAATTTGAATACATTTGCATCTGCATTGACTCACGTAAAACTATCGTTGACTTTCACTAATGATTATGGGCAATTCCACGAAACTGGAGACATCACACACGAAAAAAAAATTCAATGTACCAATAGTTTTTTGATTTCATATAATGTAAAAAAGAATGAATTTTTATAAAATAATGCTAAAAAGGCTACAAACTCATTTCTTGTAAGTTTTACAGGTAAGTTTTGATAACACCATTTTGTGCGCATGTTTTCTTGTATTAGAGCTATTGAAAGTTCATCTGTTTTTTTACTTATGAAATTAACTGGTATGTCTACAGTTTTATTTTTTATTGAAATTTAGTTAATGAATGAAGATATTAAGCCAACAAAGAAGCTTCAAACTGTTATAATTATTTTGTGAACAATTTTTATAAATTAGTCCTCACATTCATGTAACGTCAGTCACAAAATAGTACAAAAGTTTGTTTTACTTAAACAAAACTAAACCCAAGATTACATCAAGTCATATTCTCCTCATTTATGATGATATCTTTAATATTCGCCACTTAAATATTTAAAAGTAGTTGAATTAATATATTTAAAACTTGCTTAAAATGTGTAACGTCAGTCACAGTAGCATCAGTCACATTTCTGTTTTCACTATGATGCTTTAAATAAACTATACAAATGGCACTAACTGCTGCAAAAAGGCAACGTATTAGGTGAGAGAAATTTAAAATGACGGAAAATATGAAGATTAGTAAATCAAAAACAGTGTATGATAAAATGAGCAGAGAAAAAAGAGAAAACATTTTTCTTAAGTGATTATCTAGATAAGGTCAAAGTAAGTTTAGAATCAAGTTTAAAAAAATATAAATTAGGAAAATAAATACAAGAAAATGCACAAAAGAGACTGGTTTTAAATAGCACCTGCCCTTTTTTCTTAATAAATTGAAACTTAGCAAACAAGTACTCCTAACTCTCCGTGTATGGCAGTTAAATCAAAGTGTTTGCCAATGAAAACAGAACATGGTTAAGTAATTTTGGACCCTATATGATCTTAGGAGACTTGCAGCAGGATGGAAAGATATCAAAACTGCTTTGAATAATGATAACTCTGAAGAAAAAAAACATGTGCAATACTCCTAGAAGCAGATGAACTTATTTGTGAAACAATATATAGAAATGAGCAAGCAAATTTGCAGAATTGAAACAGATGTTTTTGATGTAGCAAATTACAGTGCAATATTTTCCTGTGAAATTACCACAAAATCTTCATAATAGCCTACACTACCTTTTGAAATAGCCACATTATTTTCCTAAAGATTCGGAGAACTTCAATATTAATGAAGAAAATCCAAATCCCAATCGATTGTATGTATATCTTTTTTTGTACCGTGCAAAAAAGTTTTTACATACTACACTTCACAAGAAATTTGAAAATATTTTAGCTATAACCCCCGAGTTTGCAGCTATATTATTAATAGTTATATTTGAGTAATATTTTTTAATAAATCAGAAGCTGGAGTAGGTAATTAGCAGCAACACTTTTTGGCAGTGATTTTCTGAATCACCAAAAGTTCAAAACAGTTTTTTGAAGTCTAATTTAGCAAAATGTGTTCTGAACTTGAAGGCTGCAGCAGGAGAGAGGGTTCTTGTGGAATATGATGGTCAATTCTATGATGTGAAGTTAGTGCCATTCAAAAATATAAGTAGCCAGTTAATGTCAAGTTTTGAGCAGTAAAATATTTGCAAATAGCCTAACAATGTGAATGAAATTTATTATTCGAAAGAAATAGTAATAAAAAACTAGCCTTCTCCAGTAGTAGTTATCTCAAGAGGACAATTTATTAAAAATTAATGAGTAATACTTAATTAGTGTAATTAAGATTTTGTTGCCATTCTTTATTTCTTATAATTTAACTTCAATTTTGGGCAAAATTTATGCTTTGTTAATAATTAGAGAGACATTATTTATTATTACAGCAATGTTTTGTTATCGTAACATCAGTCACGAAATCTTTGTTACATCAGTCACACCTATTACATATTTTCTGTGCTATCGGTTTTTCAGTTTTTTCCATCAATAAAAGTATTTTCATAAAGTCTGAAATCTCTATTTTTATGGGAATTTTATTTTTCATGTTTCACGCTATTACTTTGAAGAGGATTTCAAATTGAAAAAAAGTCAATTTTAGTGATGTCGCTTTTGTGTAACATCAGTCACATATGTTTGATTCCCCATAATTCATGAAAAAAAAATTTCCTCATACCTAACGAGTTATGAAAAGACTTTTAGTATAAATTCAGGGGGGAAAATTGATTTCAAGTCAGTACTGAATTTTTAATTTAAAAATAGAGTCAAACTGTAACGTCAGTCACCGTGGAATGACCCTTATCTTAAATGTATTGAGATTTTTGGAAATAATATAACAGTAGCTCAGTTTGTTATATATTTTGTTATAATTTGAATTTTCAGCTCAAATTTGCAAAGCATTTCTCAGTTGAAATTTTTTTTCACAAAGCTCTAATTTAGACAATTCTTGATCTAAATTAGAGCCCCCCCCCCCCCCTGCTAACATTGCATCCAGTGAGTCATGTCATGGAAAACCATGGATTTCAAACTCCAATTGTATCAGCTACCTTGCATTTTGTAAAAGTTTGTGTTTGAAGTGTTGCATAAATGACTTACATTTATCCAAATTAAATACATGCAATTATTTTTAATCAAAGATAATCTTCGATGTGAAAAATTCTTCCCCTTAGACTATTTTGGAGGAGGAGATTTTGAAAACTTTGGCATATCTGTCCTGAATTTTAGCCCCTGGATATGTAGTTTAGAAAAGTGATTAATTCACTTTTACAAAATTAAGTTTTTCTCTTGATTTTACCAAAATCTAACTGTACTAAAGTTAATAGAAGTAGCATCGAATTAGAACGCCTTGCCTTGTATTGAAATCCGTTTTAGCTTTTTTGTTTGCTTGAGAAAGATAGTAGATTGACCCTTTTTTTTAACTTAATGTGTTTGTATAATACATATTTTATACCTTTTTCTGCAAGATGCAGCCTCAAAGATTCTAGTGCATCTTGTACTCAAAGCTAGTACTTGAATGTCCAGTGTTTGATGTAAAATTAAGCCTTGTAATTTTGTCATGAAGAAGAAAAAAAGTTCAGATCATAATTTTTTTTTGAAAATTTTTCTGAGTCTTGATTTTGAAATGTAATGAAAAAATGCTTATTTTTTTGGGTAAAAAAATGCTTGAAAATACAGGTGTGTTTGTGTAACGCATAAAATTCATGCATATTTGATGACTAATAAATAATTTCAAGGTCCTTAATTTTTTGAAAAAAGTCCTTAGAAAGTCCTTATTTTTTGTTTTGAAAAAGAAGTGGGAACCCTGTATTAGCCTTATGCAAAAAATGTTAAAACGTGTTATCATGACAATTGAACATTTGAAACACGATTGCAGAGAAACTTGTGCTTAAAAGGTTACTATAAGCATCTCGGTGATGATTTTGGAACACATTTCATATGAAAGTCATACATATAAGGAATGTATTAGTGTAGAAGACAAAACAAATTTTAGATTTTGTTGATTTCTAATTTTTCATACACAAAATTATTTTAAAATAAATAATTAAATTTAAGTTTAAAAAACTAAAAAATACGCTTTTAGAGTTAATCAAACTATAAAGCTGTAAACCATTTCAAATTATAAGTTTACATGCACCATGTAATACATCAACATGTAATATAGTTTAGCCTTTAGTACTAATAATATCATTCAATAACATCAACATGTAATAATCTAGTTTAGCCTTTAGTATTAACAATAGTATTAAATATATCACTTTTATATTTTTAAAGAACGTGAATTTTATCTTTTATTCAGAGTTACATACATACTGACAAACCCACATGTGAAACTAGTAAAAGCTTATTAAAAACAAAACCGCCATTAAAAAACAACTGGGAGCTAAACAGAAAAAAATAATACATAATATTTACATACAACTTCATACCCATACCTAATTATTAAATTTGTTTAACTTTTTCAGTACAAAAATCCATTGAACAAAACACTCACTCATAAGATGAACAGTATTTTTTATCCCTAAACGATATACTATTTTAATACCTACCTCATTATATGTTAGTTTCTGAATATTTAATTGCATTTTGCAGTCTCATTCTATACACTACCTAACCGAACTAGGCTTAATTTTAAAGAAGTTTTAATTTTAAAATAAGTTTCTTATTAAATTAATGTTAAAGGATTCTGTGGGTAGTCAGTTAAGTTAGGTAACATAATTATAGAAGGCACAGACTACAGAAGGGGATTAAGAAACTGTATATAATTAGGTATTAAAATTGTTTATAGTTTAGTGATTAAAATTAGTCTTTTTTTTGGAGTGGGTGTTTTATTTAGTGGATTTTTGTACTGGATTGTAGAAATTTTGGGAAATATTTTATAACTTTCGATTATTTGAAATGTTTCATTGTTGTAAAAAATGGTAGTTTTGCATGTTTAGAAGATACCTGAAAAATCAAGAGAAAAATTAATGTTTAAGAGTTAATATAGTGCTTTTTTTAAAGGCTTTACGCAATGATACCGGGTAAAAAAGCAAAAAAAAAAAAAAATGAGAACATTTTTTTTAAACTCTTTTTCATCACCCCAAAAAAAGCTGAAGTTTTATAATTTTTTGGTTTTTCTGGCTTGTTCCTGGATCAGAAGGTATTATTCGATTTCAATATATTTTTCAAAATTTCAGAAGGCTCCACCAAACGTAACTTTTCTGTCCAAGAGCATTAAAATAAAACATTAAAACAAAAATTTTAAAAAATCGCTAAAAACACATGAAAATTTTCATTTTTTCAAAATTTCAGGCTCGTTGCGGGAACGGGAGATATTATCCAAATTCCAAAATTTTTGTTTTGTTTTGTAACTCTTCACCAATCGCAACTTTTCCGCACTATTACGATTCGAAAATAAAAACTTTGTTTTTTTCGCTCCACCATAGTAGGCAACCTTTCACACAACAACACATTCATACAAAGAAAGGACAAGGACAGGAGAGAGAAAACACATCCATGCCCAAGCCGGGACTCGAACCCGGGGCCACACTATCCATGGCAGACTACTCTGACCACTAGACAAGGTGGCCGGCGTGACTGACGTGTGGTGTCCTTATATGAATAGTGCCGCACCTAGATAGCCACATGGATGCAGCCACAGACCCGTATTGCAAATTGTACTATTTAGATGCTGTTCCAGCAGTTGCAATACAGTGTGTTCTTTTTGGGGGCTCCATTGCACTGATCTTACACTCTTTACATTATACACACCCAACCAGTAGCGTAACTATGGGGGTGTTTTGAGGACAAACCCCCCTCCCCCCCGAAACGTTGGTCCAAACAATGCAAAAATCAGGTGAAAAAATATAAGGGTCATTTTCAAAATTTGCTTACATGTGCTGTCCGGAGGTTAAAAAGACGATTTTGAAGCATAACTTATATTTTAAATTCAATGCGAACAATTATTTTCTGCAAGAAATACCCCCCCCCCCAAAAAAAAAAAATTCTATCACTCAAAACATTATTGAAATTTATTTATTCATTTTTATATAAGACTTTAAAAATGAGAATCAAGGCAGAAACGCTTGTCCATTTCCAATTTTTGCAAGTTCAACTATTTTTTTTATAAACTTATTAGCAGGGGATGGATCATTTTCAAAATTTGCTTACATTTGCTGTCCGGAGGTTAAAGAGACGATTTTGAAGCATAACTTACATTTTAAATTCAATGCGAACAATTATTTTCTGCAAGAAATACCCCCAAAAAAATTCTATCACTCAAAAAATTATTAAAATGTATTTATTTATTTTTATATAAGACTAAAAATGAGAATCAAGACAAAAACGCTTGTCCATTTCCAATTTTCGAAAGTTCAACTATTTTTTGTATAATAAAAAAGTATATACAACAAATTATTTTTATATATTGACTATTGGATGTATGATATTCATAATAAGGGCGATTTTCTGTAAAGTGGTAATTGGCTGTCCGGACTGAGTATTTTAAAAATAATAAAGTGTAATAAAGTAATTATCGCTCTTAATACAAGTAAAGCATTAATACTTTGTGGCCCAATTATATTTGGAGTGATAACAATTTAATTTTTTTTTCTAGAAATTATCTAAGCGCCAAAAACACAGTCCCCTGGCTGTCCCAATCCCATAGTCTGACTGTTAAAGATAGTATTTCAAAAAACCTATTAACACTACATACATTTGGCAATTAATATCTAAAAATAGAATAATGAAGCTATATTTTTCTTATGAAATAAGGAATAATTACGTATTTCTAAAACTTAAAATTGTCATGTAAATTCTGTCCGGAGTTTTTTCAAACAGTCCCCTGCAACAAATTCAAAGCTGTAATACAAAAAATCTATAACTTTTGCAAATTCTTTTTGGCATGAAGTTTAAAGTAATCAGTGTGAATTTGCTGAAATCGCCGAGAACGGTGTTGAAACGCTACTTTGCTTAGTTTGAGAGCCACATTTGTGCTGAAAGTATGCATCGTGATTGTTGCGAAAACAGTCCTCTGGGAAGTGATTTTATTAATGTCAATTAATTTAATCATAAAACATATTAGTTATTATGTCCACGATTTGTGCCTCAATTTATAGGTAGTCTCGTAACTATTTATGTTCCAATAGTTTTGCAGATATTACGCAAGAAAGAGCAAAAACTCAGTCACCTGGCACAGTCCCCTGACTAGTTATACTATGCGGGGGACTTACCCCCTATCATGATTTATCAGAAAAACACAAACTTCAATTGGCCCTCTTTCAAACCAAAGTAATAGATTCATTTTCTGAGCAATAGTATTATAATTATACGAACATTTCAAAAAACCGTGCCCGGACAGATTTCGTGTGAAAAATGACGAGTTTACAGAGAATCGCCCATATCTATTATCAAATAAATCATTAGAGTCCATATCATTGCAAAGCCAAGTCTCAGTGAGGCATATCAAAATTATCTGATGAAACCAAGCTTTAGAAATCAGGAATTTTCGTTCTCAGGCCGCTTACGTTTTGTAAGTAAATATATCATTTATCAGTATCGTTACTAGGGTTCTGAATTTCACAACTAGCAATCTCGTCCTGTATCATTCGCTCGCTTCGTAAACGACAGTAGGGGAAAAAGGCCGGTTCACCGACAGCAGAAGGTGATGAGGTGGTAATACCGCCTGTGACCTCCCCTCCGCTGCCTTTGACCTCCCTCCGCCACCTCCCCACCCCGTCGCCTCCCCAGGGCCGCCGCGAGGGTTTTAGTTTTTTGATGGCAACATCCAAATTTTGATTTCTTTGAATGGCAACAGGTTTGGTTGTCATGACAACCAATGTTTTGGTTTCTTAGAATGGCAACACTTGTGTAACATTTTACAAACTTAATTTCGATCGTGCCGCCATCTATTGAAACTCTTTTCATTATTTTAGCAACATTGTCTTTCTGAAAAAGAAAGTGGTACTCAAATACAATTTTAGTGCATATTATCATCATATGTGAGGTTATCAAACGTTCACATACAATTCACAGCACATAGATACATAATTCACAGCACATAGAAAAAAGACATTTTGGACTTTTGACGGATCATAAATAATGAGTTCAAAATTTTTCACTCAATAATCTAATCATATCCTGACACCTGGAGATATCATTCAGGGCGTCATGACCGAGGGTTTTGTTGATTTCCAGGTATCAGTCACCTTCCTCGGCTCAACGATTGAAATCATCAATCACTAACATTCATGCAAATTCATTCATTCTATTTCATTCACACCCCCCCGTTGTCCGTTTACCTTGTCGTGGTGGGGGGCTTGCGGTGTGATGAGTTCGGGGCGAGCTCTTGGGCGGAGCGTGACCCCCAGTTGCTCAAACAGAATATCGGCGGGAAGGGATTTGTTTCTCCTTCCTTCCCTCATCACACTTACCAAATTTCGGAACAAAACCCAAGCCAAGGTGTGGCGACCGTGCCGATGGCTGCGTGGTACCGGGGTCAAGCGGTGCCGCAAGCGGGAGACTTCAGGGCTAGCTGGCGAACCCTGTCGTATAGAGCCTTACCTCTGTGTAGAGAGGCTACACAGGGGCTAGACCCCACCTTTTCCCCTCAGTTCTCTGGTCCAAAGTGGACTTAATAAATAAAAAAACCCCTTCTCCCCCTTGTGGGGAGCGTCAGAGTGAAACGTCGAGGGCAGCGAAATTTTTTTTGATAAAACGCAATGAATCCGACCTATCTAAAGTATCCCCTTTCGTAATTAACAAAGCACTAATACATCAAATAGGCGAATTTCAATCTGTAAAGAAATTACGCAATGGTGAACTTTTACTTGAAATCAAAAATCAAAAACAAATAAAACCAATACTAGCAATAAAACAATTAGGCTCATTTTTAGTTACTGTTTCCCCCCATTTAACCCTTAATTTTTCACGCGGTGTCATTTCCGAACCTGATCTTCTACATACACCTGAAGAAGAGATTTTGGAGGAAATGGGGGATCAGCACGTGACAGGAGTGAAGAGGATCACCATTAAGCGTAATGGCGAAATGGTGAAAACTAAACATGTCATTTTGACATTTAGTTCGCCTGTCCTCCCTGCACGTGTTAAAGCTGGCTACCTCTCTTGTCCAGTCCGACCCTACGTTCCAAATCCGCTGCGTTGTTTTAAATGTCAGCGGTTTGGACATTCAAAGATTTCGTGCCGTGGTACTGACACATGTGCCAGATGTGCAGAGCCCGGCCACGATAGCAATGAATGCACAAAGAACTACAAATGTGTGAATTGCAAGGGAGATCATCCTTCATACTCCAAAAAATGTTCAAAATGGCTCTTAGAAAAAGAAATACAAGTTATTAAAACAACTCAAAAAATTTCCTATCCTGATGCCAGGAAAACAGTACTCTAGAACTCCAACATCAGGACTTTCTTATGCTGCTGCAGTCAAGAAAGTCTTGAAATCCACAAGCACACAAACAGAAGCTGGAACTCAAACCAATCATAACCACCCTAACACACATAAACAACAAAATAAACAATCCAACAGTACAAATTCTTCACCGAAAAAGCAAAATGAAAAGAAACAACAAAAAGCACAAAAAGAACCAATAAAACCAACCGCATCTATAAGTCAAAATGTAGAAAATTCTGAGAAACCTGTAGAAAAAATTAAAATTATACAATCGCGCGCTAAAGTCGGGATTTCCTCTAAGCAGAGGCCCCCGAATTACCATCATTTTAGAAAAGAGGACTTCTTGCTTCCGAGCAAGAAAGTCAAACTTACTAAATCTCCTCCTCCTCTTCCATCTGATGAGGAAGTTGAGGATGCCGAGTTCGAGGAAACTCCACCATCCGACGATGAAGGGTGGACGGAGCCTTCCTCTTGAGGAGCTCTTCTTTGTTTTGTCCGTTTTTCTGTCCCTTTCTTCTTCATGGCTCTGAATATTCTTTCTTGGAATTGTCAGAGTTACTCACATAATGTCACGGACGTCAAAGATCTTGTCGAGTATCACCAACCGGCCATATTCTGTCTGCAAGAAACATTCCTGTCACCTGGTGACAGACCGAGACTAAAAGGTTTTGATATATTCCGTGAGGACTGTTTGACAGGTGACCGTCGTTGTGAAGGAGTGGCAATGCTGATTTCTAATGATCATGCAGCTAGCCAACTCAATCTCAACACGTCCCTTCAGGCAGTAGCCGCGCGTGTACACCTCCACTCGTTAGTCACAGTGTGCTCAGTGTACATTCCACCTTCTTATAACTTAAGAAGTGTGGAATTGCAGACATTGATTGATCAACTTCGACCCCCATTCATCATCTTGGGGGACTTCAATGGCCACAATCCTCTCTGGGGGAGTCCAGATTCCAACAGTAGAGGATTGATCATAGAAAATATTATTAACGACAATGACCTATGCGTTCTCAACAACGGTGACAACACTTATTTCCATCTTCCAACGCAAACTTACCACGCCATCGATCTTGCAATATGCTCACCTACACTTCTGCCACTTTGGGATTTTCAGGTTGAAAATGGTCTCTACTCAAGTGGCCACTTTCCACTGAAGCTAACCTTCACTGGAAGCTGCAGCTATCAGCAGCAACCGGTGCGATTTCGACTTGACCGCGCTGATTGGGCAGCTTTCACCCAATTGGCAGTTGTAACAGGCAGTACGTGTCACCAGAACTGGTGAATGATGTTGACATCGATATGTCGGTAAGCAAAGTAACCGACACTATCCTAGATGCAGCGAATGCAGCTATTCCTAAAACCTCCAAGGGTAGGATCAAGTTTCCTAAGCCTTGGTGGAATTCAGATTGTCAGGAAGCACATAAGAACCAGAAGAAAGCATGGAACACGTTTCGTCGTTATCCCACCACCCAAAATCTTGTGGCACTAAAACGAGCTCGTGCTGAAGCTCGTAGGATACGACGAAAGAGCCAGCGGGACTCTTGGCAAACCTATATCAGCACAATTACCACGTCCACCCCATCCAAGATCGTATAGGCTAAAATTAAAAAAATAGCTGGAAACTACAAAACATCTTGTGCTCCAATACTAGTAAAAACTGGTCAAACCATCTCAGATCACAAAGAAGTAGCCGACTGCTTGGGGACTCATTTGGCAGATGTCTCCAGGGCAGGTAATTATAGTTCGAAATTTCTAGCTCTAAAATCGCTTAAAGAGCGAAAAACACTAAATTTTCAATCAAACATGTTCGAAATTTATAACTCAAATTTTACACTACAAGAACTGAGAAATGCTCTGCAAAAAACTAATAACACATCACCAGGACCAGATGGAATTCACAATAGCATGTTTAAACATTTGAACAATTCATCATTAGAAAATATTCTTAATCTTTTCAATAGGATATGGTCTGAACAATTTTTTCCGAATTCCTGGACTCACGCAACAATAGTTCCTATTCTAAAACCCAATAAACCCCCTGATCAAGCAGAGAGCTATAGACCCATAGCTCTTACCAGCTGCCTTTGTAAACTGATGGAGCGGATGGTCAACACCAGATTGATATTCATTCTGGAGTCGAACCATCTGCTATCTTCAAATCAAAGTGGATTCAGACGTGGCAGGTGCACAATTGACAACCTGCTGCTTCTTGAAACATCAATAAGAGAAGCTTTCCTAAAAAGGAGACATCTTGTGAGTGTATTCTTCGACATGGAAAAGGCATATGACCGTACTTGGAGATTTGGGATCCTCAAAACCCTACATGAGTATGGGTTACGTTACGAGGTAACCTACCTATCTTCCTCTCCAATTTCCTGAAACATAGATCGTTTCGAGTACGTGTCAAGTCTGTCCTATCGGATACCTTTACCCAAGAAGAAGGTGTACCCCAGGGAAGTGTGTTGAGCGTAACCCTTTTTCTAATTGCCATCAATAGCTTAATTGAACAACTCCCCCCTGCTGTCAAAGTTACCATGTTTGTAGATGATTTCCAAATTGCTTTCTCATCATCGAACATGAGTATCATCGAACGACAGCTCCAACTTGCAATTAATAGCGTTTCGAAATGGGCGGAGGAAAATGGTTTTTCCTTCTCCCCTCAGAAAACCTTTTGCATCCATTTCTGCCGTAAAAAAGGACCTCACCCTGACCCGAATTTGAACATCAAAAACCAACAAATAAATGTGAGAGATCGGGGAAAGTTCCTTGGTCTCATTTTCGATAATAAACTAAAATTTGTGCCTCACATAAAAGAACTTAAAAACAAATGTAGCCTAAAATTAAATATTCTCAAGGTCTTGGCTAATACTTCCTGGGGTGCCGATTCAGAGTCCCTTTTAAGAATTTACAGGGCTCTAATACGCTCAAAAATTGATTACGGATGCCAAATTTATGGCTCTGCTAGCAACAGCGCTCTTAAAAATCTGGATCCAATTCACAATCAAGCACTGCGCATCTGCACTGGTGCCTTCCGCACCTCACCCATCAATAGTTTACATGTAATAACTAATGAACCTTCACTTTGCAATAGACGGCTTAAACTTTCTTTAAATTTTTATTTTAAAATAAAACCTAATACTAATCACCCGCTACATCTACATGTTTTTCATCCGTCAAACACTGATGTATTCCTGCATCGTCCGTCGGTTACCCCAACATTTTGTATCCGAATGCGACAGGCGCTTTCACAACTACGGATACCAGATTTCAATGCCTACAACTCAATAGAACTAGTCGAACCATGGAGCGAAATTTGTATTTCTGTTCTCCATGACTTCGACAATTTTCAAAAAGATACCACAGCCGATGCAGTATATCAACAAATTTATAATGATGTAAAATACAAATATATGCAACATAAAGAAATTTTTACGGACGGATCAAAATCATGCAATCACGTCGGCTTTGCGGCAATAATTGACGATCAAATATGTTCACAACAATTAAATACTTCTTGTTCAGTTTTCACCTCGGAAATTAAAGCCATAGTTACATCTTTACAAACAATAGCCCAATCAAATTATAAAAAGTGGGTGATATACACCGACTCTTTGAGCTCAGTAGAAGCTATCACTCACTGCAACAACAATAGTCATCCTTTGGTGATTGAATCTTATCATTTATACAATAGTCTGAAAGAAAATAACTTTGAAGTTCTCTTTTGCTGGATTCCTGGACATGTCGGCATTGCAGGCAATCAGGCTGCCGATTCAGCTGCAAAATCTGCAAGTGCCCGTGTCGATGATCTTGTTCCTTTCGAAGACATCAAAAATACCATTGTCGAATATCTTAACATCGATTGGCAGCGAGCCTGGAGTGGAGAGACGCAAAATAAATTGCACTCCATCCAGCCGTCGACGAAAGGCTTCAAGTCATCTAAAATCACCAGAAGAGAACAAGTCGTAATAGCCCGTCTTCGTATTGGTCACACAAGATTCACCCATAGACATCTTTTTTGCCGTGAACCAGTTCCAATATGCAACACATGTGATGTCAATCAGACAGTGTTGCATATCCTCTCTGATTGTCCAAATTTCAATCATATTCGTTTCAAATTCTTTAATCATTTTCATCCGTCTTTGAAGGAACTGTTGGGGGACACACCCCATCCGAATTTGTTCCCCTTCCTTCAGGAGATTGGTTTTCTTCCTCTAATTTAGTGTCGTCCTTTGTCTTTGTTTTGTTATGTGTTTTTTATCTGCTTCTAAATTATTTTGCAGTTGTACTCTTGGCTGTTTTTCAAAATTTAAAACTTCGTTTTTGTTCTATTTTCGGCAAACCTTCCAAAATTCTAGAAGTTTTATGTCCTTAACTTATCAAGAGATTCCACGTTTTTGGCTTTCTTCTCCACCTGAACAAACGTCTGGCGCAGTATAGCCTAATACGGCTCTTGCGCCATAAACCCCAATTCAACCAACCAACTATTTCATTTACACACATTCTCCCTCACTTTCATTCAACACAATTATAAAAATCAATAACAATTTAAAAAATCAATAACAATTAAAATGCAACAAGTTAAAATTTTCATGCATTAACTATAAAGAGGCCATCACCATCTGAAAAGGAAAACTGATTATACATAAACATACACTCAGGTACCTTTAAAAAAAATAAATAAATAAAAATAATAAATTTTTTTTTATATTCAAGCAGAACAAAAAAAAAAAAAAAAAAAAAAAATCAAAAGAAATAAAATCAAAATCAAAAAATTTTTTAAGTAAAGTTATGGCCAGTTGAAAAAAAAAAGAGCTCAGACTGAAATGGTAATCATCCATTTTCTCTCATATAATTATTATTTTCAAATTTCATAATTTCTTCAAAAAAAAACTTCTCTTTTTCACAATTCTTCAGTTTCATTTTTTTCCCCCTTAATTTTGTAATGTCCATAAGCTAAGGTGTTTACATGATCTTGCAAGATGTAGCGCTTGTCATCAAATGGGGAGAGAGCCGTTTTATTCATTTTCTGAGTGAAAATTTGATGACCATCGCAACCAATTTTCATTGATTGTTCGCGTGTTGCCTGCACATTCTTCAAGCATCTTCTATAATCTTCATGGCGAATACGCCGCTTCACAACACCTCTTGCAACACCTTTCGCCGTCTTTTTTTCACCAATTGTCGATTTTATAGAATACATCTTCGCTCTTAGACCTACAAATTCTTCAATGATTTCACCATTCATCTCATCTTTAAAGCATCCTATTTTTAGCCTACTTTCCCGTTAAAAATAAAAGAAAGACGAAAAAAGTATGAACAGTAGCTTAATGCATCGAAAAAATATCGCCAAGTCCAAAAAAATATCGCCAAGTCCAAAAAATATCGCCAAGTTAAAAAAATAAATAGGTAAAATGAATGTCGAAAAATTAAAAATTTGGAAGTAGGGTATTGAGATGGGGAATTTGTGTGTCGGTCTGTCTGTCCCCCCCTAATAACTCTTGAATGAACATTCCGATTTGGACAAACTTTTTTTTGTTGGAAAGATCTCGGCGAGTACAGCTCATTCCCATATTTGATTTTTTGACTTGAACAATTTTTGGTTCAACTTTGAGCCGTTCAAGCAACCGGTCCCGCGATACTAACTTTTGAATGAACAGTCCGATTTGAACAAACTTTTTTTTGTTCGAAAGATCTTTTCAAGGATACTTCATTCCCGTATCTACATTTTCGATTTGAACGATTTTTCGTTCAACATTAAACTGTTCAAACAAGCTCTCACCCCTAATAACTTTTGAGTGAAAAGTCCGATTTAAACAAACTTTTTTTTGTTCGAAAGATCTCGGCAAGGATGCTTCATTGCCGTATTTAAATTTTCAATGTGAACATTTTTTCGTTCAACATTGAACCGTTCAAGCAATCTTTCTCCACTTAATAACTTTTGAGTGAACCGTCTGAATTGAATAAACTTTTTTTGTTCGAAAGATCTCGGAGAGACTCATTCCCATATTTCACTTTTCAATTTGAACTATTTTTCGTTCAATGATGAACCGTTCAGAAATTTTTTTAACATGAGCGCCTACTGGGAAATTTAAATTCAATGTTGATTCTGAACTTAAAGGCGGATTTCCTTCAAACTACTTTGTAAGAAAACGGTTTTGATAAAAAATGTATGTTAAGTACTTTTCTGAAAAATCTTCTGTGAGGCCTCTGATTCCGACTCCGCAAACATGGCGGAAATGCAGGCTCAGAAAAAAATGACTGACTGGGCAGACGATTTTTTGTTTATTTATTCTTTTTTTTTTTTTTTTGTTTAGTTAATTATTATTATTTTTATTTATTTATTTATTTATTTATTGGCAGACGATATTTTTTTTGATTACAAAAATTGTTCATTCACTAGAGCATTTTATTCTTTATTTATATTTAATAACTGGCAACGGATTAAAAATAAAATTCGAGACATTTTATTAACGAACGAGGTTTTTTTCTTTGATAAAATGTGTTTTGATGTTCTTTGTACTTTTATTTTATTTATTATTTTTTTTCTTTTGAAAAAGATTGTGAAATTTTTCTACGGAAGAACTATAACAGTTACATTCTTTAAAAGGTGAGACAAAACTTTATTTACTCGTTTATTTACTTTTTACGTGTCCATTTCATCCGATAAGAGGGATATATTTTGCTTTTGGAAATCAGTTTTAAGTGCTATAAAGGTATGTTTGACATAATTTTCAGTTTCAGATATTCAAGAGAATATTGATTAGATGCTAGAATGCCGATGGCGATGTACGGGAAAGTAGGCTCGTTTAGTTCTTGACAGAACTTCTTGTTTCTTATTTGCTTCATCAAATAACGGATGAGTCTTCGGATATTCAGAAGTATCATATAGATGAAGATGAGGCTTCATATCTTCATATATATCTTCAGTTTGGATTTCATACATTAAAGAATCTGTGTCAGTGAATAATAACTCTGCCCTCTCCCCATATACTTGCTTCATGTGATTATAATGAAAGTTGTACATCAAAATCTTGCTCAACTCCAAAATCACGAAGCCAACATATATTGGTCGATTTAGCAAGATTGATGTGATTGATTTCTCTACACCCACTAGCGCGTCGGAAAATATTTTCATAGTGCGAAAACTTGGATCAGCTACGACTTTTAGCCCTCTTCTCTCTGTATTAACCAACTCGATATTTACGCGATTTCGTAAATTCTCCATGGTTTTCCCGTACACCGAGTTATTCATCAGCTTGAAGAAGTCTTTTTCAAAGGAATTGGATGCAACTTTTCGCTTTGTGGTGTTAAACTCGATGTACGGTTTAAGCCAAGATTTTTGTTTGAAGGCCAATACTTTGTGAATGCGCTTCAATTTTAATCCTAGAGACAAGTACAGCTGAAGGTTCTTATGATAAGTAATATATCTTTTCTTGTCTTCTAAATTTGGTACCAGTTTTTCGCACGATGTAAACTTGCTTCCCAAGTCTTCTAAAATGCCTTTCGCCGAAGGAGACAGCATTTCTTCAATGATTTTCATCTTCTCGACGGCTAGCGGGTATAAATTGTGTGCATCGTGCAGCTCAACCCCATATTCAAGGTCCACCTCTAAAATATAGCCATAATCACTGCATGATGGGATTGAGTTAACCCATGCTTCATCAACCTGATTGGCATCAATCCATTTGAAGCCGGCATATGGAAGCTGTTCCGACATCGCCCATCCATAAAGATTGTTTGCATCCAAATACATTATGTATTTAGATGGCGATGCTGGATCATAGTTGGACATATATTTATTATTGGCCAAGGCATGCCTTTTTGAAATGACCGAAATACCCCCACGAATACCACGTTCAACGAACAGGTGCATATCGATATTCGTGAGCAATTCGAGAGACTGACCAGTCATCTTAAGACATGCCTGCCATGCCAAACCAGGTGCAGTGAATGTATGGCAGGGATCGATTTTATAATATAATAAACAGATTTTCCTAAATTTTTGGTAGACATCAGCCAGTTGGAGAACATCACTAGCAACATAGAGATCGTGATAACCTCCTAGTGATTTTATTCCAAATTCTCTCCAAACAGTCTGTGCGTGGAGATATGCTTCCTCACTTATTTCCTCCTCAGTCAAGGAACTGTAGAAATCCGATTTTGATGGAAGTGAAGTATCCTCAAATTTTTGGAACGAATCCATATATTCATAAGGATAGATCCCTTTTTGCAATAGAAGGTGAGACCTTGTCACTTGGCATGCTATCATTTAGTAAATAAAAATCCGACGAGTCGAGATTTCCAACCAATTTTTCTAGGGAAGTTGGCAGAAACTGGAAACTGTCCAAAAATACCAACGACACTCGTTCCCCTCGTTTTTCTTCCCTGCATGATATTGTGAATGAGATGTATTTCTCCATGTTAGTGGGGATAACATCATAATCATATCCCGGGAAATCCCCCAGCGTCTTCACAATATGATGGGCATCATAATTCTTCAAATTATGAAAGATCACTGGGATCATCTTTCGCACGCGATATTTCAAATTGCATTGGCTGTGTGCCGCTCCTCTGTACACCCCACTGATGTGATCATGGTCTCTCACTCTATCACTTCCAAGACACCCTTTGCAAATGTGACATTGAGATGCCGCTTTAAAATTAATTTCATCTTGAGGGGTGAGTGCCATTGGTACAATATCATTCAACTTCTCAGCAATTTCTTCTCGTTCTTCAAGAAGCTTCATTACAAAGTGCTTGGCGGCATCAGCTCCACGATGTACCACGATTGGCTTTACAGCCTCACCATTTGGGCCTACAACTAAATATGCATATCCACATGGTTCATGTTTTGCGATATTCTCACTGAATGAACTATTAGTTGCAGGCTGTGCAGAATTTATAGGCACGATCAATGATTCAAAATCAGCATATATGCAATATGACACAGGGTGTTGATAGTGCTCCTTATCGAATTTCAAAATATTTTCCCCCTGCTTTGGTAGTTTGACACGTTGAGGAGCTAAATTCTTACAATACTGGCGATGGTCTTGGAGCAAAGACTCGGACGAAAAGCGATGGAGACACCTATAGCAATAAAAACACTTGCCATCATGATTCGTTAAATCTCCAAGCAATCTGCTCATATTTCTGATAAGACAATAATGCTGTCTCCCCTCAGCAGCAATTAGTAAAAGGTTGATAACATCATCTTCTTCACGTTCCGAAACATGAAGAGGGAATACTTCATCATTGTCATAACCAAAAACATTTATACGCAATCCATTCATCTTCTCAATCATATGGATTTTGCTCACGGGAACTGGAAATTCCACCCCCTCCATCTTCATTACATCTTCATGTTGAGTATAATGGGCTATACGTTCTGGCTTCTCTTCTCTAGAAATCTTCATTCTATGCGCCAATATACACCAGAGTAGACATTTGTGGTCATCATTTTGTATGTTTAATACAGCTTTCTTATCTTGAATTTTCTTAGGGAGTGGGATGTAGCTACTCCCTACTAATGGAGCATATTTCGCAGTTAGAACCTCTACATGAATAACTTTGTCGAGAGTCCACCCCGACCCCAGCTGAAGAAATTCTTCAAGACACTTCTCAACTTTAGCTATTCCGGCATCTAAATGCTCACTTATCGTTTCTTCAATAAGATCTGTTTGACAGGCGCAACCTAAATAGGAGTTAATCGCCTCCACCTCTCAGTTTGAAATTAAACGAGAAAGTTGGGCTTTCATTATCATTCTCCATTTAATTGCTCGCTTTTGCCTAAACTCCTCTGTGAGAATGTCGATAATTTGTGGTCTCAATTCGGCAAATGTTAGCTTGACATATTCCTCGTTTTCCTTATTGGGGGAAACAGTTTCTGTTGAGAACTCCGAGAGCTGTTCGCCGGGTGGAACGGCGTCGACGTTTAGGGGTGGAACCTTTTTCATCAGATTTTCGTTTTAGAGGAGCTGAATGTTTTACTCGAATATGCTGCATTAAGTTAGATTTCTTTCGAAATAAGTGTTCACAATGTGAACATTGCAAATGGGGCTGAGCGTGCGCGGCACGAATATGTGCTCTCAAATTGTCTTTTCGAGCAAATTCTTTACCACAATCATCGCATTTATGAATGATGGGTGTCTCAACAGATGCATGCGTCTTCGAATGCCTGGTCAGATCCGAGTTGCGGGCGAAGCCCTTCCCGCATTCTGAACAAGTAAACGGTTTTTCCTTCAAATGTGTTTTAGCGTGACGTGACAAGGCATCTTTTCAGGAGAATGTCTTGTGACAAATCTTACACACCTATCAAAGAGACAAAAAATCTCTTTTAGAATAAGACCTACTTAAAAGTCAAAATACTTCATCCTTAACCCTACACTGCATGGTGTTGCCAATTGGCTACATGGACAATTTGTCCTCCTTATGGATAGCAGAATGTAGTCATAAGGCAACTCAATGCATAAAAAGCAAGTATTGGGTATATTTAAAGCAATTATCACCATTTATCCTCCATACATGGCAGCACTGGTCTGTTACATGCTCTTAAATGAATCCATATGGATAGCTTTTAAAATCACTCAAACTACCATGTTTTGAAGTTATTTTTTACAATGAAATATTTTTCTTCGTCTTTTAAAAAAATAACATGAATAAAATAAACATTTATCTTTCGTTTAAGATGCGTTTTACATCAAAATAATTATTTGGAAAAAATCTAGGACATAATACACGTCTGTAGCCATTTGGCAACATTATGCAGTAAGCATCCAGAGAACACTTCGATTCATCTCTATAGTTCATGAAGTATGTGCTTTATTTCTGTTTCGCGCTAGCTTCTTTCTCTTTTTGGAAGGTATAATATAATCATGCGGACCCAAAAGTGGTACTTTCGGCTGTTCTACCGTTTATAAGACCTCGCAATTATCAATGCTTAGTTGATGATCAACAGAGTGAACAAACAAAAAATCAATAGGGAAAAGCCTTTAAAACGTGTTCATTTTAGATTTCAGTTAGCACAAACGTTGTGCTTACACGGACAAGTAAAGTCATTAATAATTTTAAAATATAGTTTTGAAAAAAAAACTAAAAAATACGCTTTTACATTGGAATGCGCTGTGATCATCACGGGTTTCGCTCTGATTTTCAAAACTACTGAATATCCGCACTTAAGTTTACATGTACTTATAACACATCAATATGCAATACAGTTTAGCCTTTAGTATTAAATTATCTTTAGCATTAAATATAACATTAAATATATTACTTTTATACTTGCAAAGAACGTAAATTTTATCTTTTATTCAGAGTTACGTACATACATACATACAAACAAACCCAGATGTGAAATTAATAAAAGCGTATTAAAAAGAGACCATTAGCCACAGAGGAACTAGTTACAAACCAAAAAAAAAGAGAGAAAAGAAAGAAAGCTTGCGCGAGAGAGCCTCCAAAAGACATCAGATTTGACAGAATTAATCATCGGAAAGTACAAGTACATATATAAAATAATATAAAATGTCAAAATGTAAGGGATTAAAAGAGTACAGTGCACCAAATGTTCAATTCCTCTATTTTTTTTACAAAAAAGAACTAATTTCAAGACTATCATTTACAATCATTTTTATCTGTTGAACGCATGGTGTAGCCATTTGGCAACAAAACTATTTTTAATTAGAAAGGGGTGAAAATTTAGAGTTAAATTTTTTTAAATATTTTTCCATGTTTTCTTATTACATTGACAAACACATATATTTTTTTCTACGAAAAATAAAAAATCATGCAGTGTAGGGTTAACATGAAAACTAATTTCATACTATTCTGACTAATGAGCCGATTCGACTTAATTTCAAACATACTGAATAATGAGACAATTTTACTAAACTTATTTCAAACTAATTCGAGATAATCCTATTTCAAACACTCTGAATAACGACCTGATTCTACTTAAAACTATTTCTCCAATCCCATACATAAACACAAACATATACTCACTTGACCTATTAAAATCAATCAAATTTTCTATCCCCTCCAAAAAAAAAAAAAAAAACACAACATTTCAAAAAAAATATTCACTGCAGAATTTGCACTCATTGTACATATATTATTTCTGGTTTAAAATTACAAATTGATCAGTTAAAATGACACAGAAACCATGTTTTCAAAGCCTTCAAGAAAGGGTAGCATTTTACACATCATTGAACACCCCTCTCCTTCCGTTGGAGTGAACACAATAGGAGAAATTTTCCGCTCCTCTGAACAAAGCGGGTAGGAAAGTGAATTTTTCGAAATCTCGCTTAGCTTCCATTCGCAACTAGTACGAATCAGATATACAAACAAGAAATTCCAGATAAAGAAAAGGCATAAGAGCAAAGTTTTTCTTACCCAATTGAAAAGAATAGAAACTTAATTCTTTTCTTCGATTGAAAAAATAAAATGAAATTTATTTTCCCTCAAAAAAAAAAATCAACTTTACAATGAGTTAACTTTGCAGTAAAAATAAATTGAAAATTTCATAAATTAAAACAATCAATATGAAAAAATTTTCCCATCTGAAAACACATTATACAATTCATCCAAAATAATTTCCCACAGCTAAAAACACATCATACAACTCATTTCCCAACCTGAAAACTCATTATACAGTTTTTCCCCAACCCAAAAAGAACTTCACAAATCAAAACATTTCTTTCAAAACCCTGCTGAAAACACAATTATGCAAATTTTTTCCCCAATCCAAAATAAAAAAACTCTCTCTCACACATTTCATTGAAGATAAATTCAAAGTAAAAATAATTAATGTAGCGAGTAAGTTGATCACATCGAATGCGAAGTATAACAAAATAATACAAAGTGTAGTGTGTTAAATACAATCAGCACAAAATGCAAAGTGTAATATGATAAACACGAAGTGCAATTAAGGCGATTAATGCAATGTATAACTATTACAAAGTATGCATGAAAAAATAATTTTTGTGTGACTCACAAAGTGCAATTAATGCAAAGTATACATGAAAAAATATAAACATATTACAATATGTAAGTAATGCAGCGCGGTTGGTATAAAATACAATTAACGCGATTAATGCAAAGTGTAATTCACACAAAGTATGCATAAAAAAATAATTGTCATAAGACGTGAACAAAACTGAATTCAATTGAAAAAGAGAGAGAATTTTCAAAAGAGAGAAGTATATAATATAATTTTCACAAGTTAAGTTTAGCGAACATGATTTATTTATTTTTTGAATAAAAATTATTATATCATATACTTTAAACAGAATAATGCACTTACATGAGCAGTTTTCGTTGCCGTGGATCTCATTGTAGTCGGTTCATTCGTTGAAGTGGAGGGCTATTAAAAGAAAAAAAAGTAATAACAATGAATATTTATCACAGAATAATTACAGTTGAGAAAAATTTATTGAAATAATACTTACAATTGCAGCAAATCCCGAAAGTGCTGATTTCATAGCGAGGGCGGGAGCCCGCGTCTGACTCTATGTCGATGGCTATTAAAAGAAAAAAATAATAACAATGAATATTTATCACAGAATACAATTTTTCCATGGAAAATCAAATGAGGTGATACGTACCACCATGGGGGCGAAACCCGGAGGGGGCATCATAACAGGTGGCATGAGCGCCGAGTCAGGCATGTCAGCCATAATCTGGTCCCATTCTTCTGAGTTTAACCCAAAGTCAAGAAACTGCGAAAGAAAAAAATAATAATGAATATCTATTTTATCATTGAATGTATATTAAGAATTAAAAGAAAAAAAAAATTGAAAATGTACTTACATTTAAAGCAGCAGCAGAGTTCATTTTTTTTTTTTTAACTTGTAGAACTAAATCAAAGAAGCAAAAATGCTAAACTAAAACGTTTAAACAGCGAGTGCAAAAAAAGTACGTCTACTCTGGATAAAATCTGAGAGAGAAGTGATTTTAAAATTAAGCTAAGCTTGATAAAATGAACAATGCGACGTCACTTTTAAGTGACCAATTAAAATGTTTGAAAACTTGAACTAATCTAAAAACAGTGATGTCACTCTAATCCGAGACTTTCATTGAATTGTGGTGGTAAGACAGTGCGTCTTATTAGACCCTCTGCACATGCGCGAACTGATAAGAAAAAGGTCGCTTGTGGTCAGGGGGTGATGATTAAGTGTCGCGTGATCGGTGCAGGGACGATGTTCGAGGATATCAAAATTGATAAGACAAAGGTCACTTGTGGTCAGAGATCGGTGATTAAGCGTCACATGATAGATACGTAGTATGATTCCCCGACCTCAGCGCCACTAATTGATAAGACATAGCGATTGTCTTTTTGTAAGATAAAAGTCATTCTTGCTCTGGTACTTGTTGTTGGTAATAGTGTCCGAAACTTTCCCATCCCCTGAAAATGCATTCTCCCCAAAGAATTAGTGAAAACGGACTTCGCGTCAGTTATTGGGAAAATTTTTACTTCGAGGAAAAATCGAGAGAGATTTTCGACAATCTCTCAAAGTTGAAATTCGAAGAGCAGTGCGTTGTTGTGTATGGCAGGACTTACACACCTAAGCGCAAAATTTACGCATTCGGTGACGATGGACTCTGCTATTTCTACTCGGGAGTTGAAGCGCGAGCGAAACCGTGGACCTCACTTATGCGTCAATTGAAGGATGAAGTAGAATTTACATCTGGAGAGCATTTTAACTACGCGTTGTTGAACTTTTATCCTGATGGCAGTTCCGGAATTGGAACGCACCCAAGTCTTTGTACCACTTCATCGATCGCAACATTGTCTTTTGGAGCAACACGAACAATTGTATTCAACAGAGCCGACTGCTCCAGCGTGCATATCCCCCTGAGACCTGGAAGCCTCTACATCATGCATCCGCCGACAAATCAATTATTTACGCATGGAATACGCCCCGAACTCCATGTGAAGCAGCCGCGCATTAGCATAACATTTCGCCGTCTCCTTCAAGATGTGCCCAACCCGAAAAGACAACGATACCTGGACGTGACAGCCACTGAGCAGCCCCTGCAGCAGTCCTGCGTTTCCTCGAACAATCTCGTCGCGCCCTTGGAGCAGCCCGAGCAGATGGAAGCCGCCCCGTCCCGTGAAGCAGGCGTCGCGCCCTTGCAGCAGCCCGACCTATTGGAAGCCGCACTAAAAGAAAGTGACATTATTAATTGGATCGAACAGTGTGATAAAGTACCTCTTTTGGAAGAAAAAAATTTTTTTTTCTTCGAACGTTTCGGTGGAATTCGACTTAGTGTTGTGTTAACGCCTGAAGGATACTCAATACAAATGGAAGACGACTTCATATATAATAAGGTGATTGCAGTCTTGAGCGATGGATACTGCAAACTTTTCCAATTAATTCATGATTGTAAATTAGAACCGGCTGGAATTTACCTACAAGAGGAAATGTACAGTCATTTTCGAGACAAAAAATTGGATATTTTTCAAGAACTGCATAAACTATTTTTTTCGTTTGTATTGTGTGAACATATGAAAAATGCAAAGATCAATGTTTCGAGTTCTCCCGATGAGAATATTAAAAAAAAAAATTCGTGAAGAACTCATATCTTGCATCCGAGTTGCATCTTAGTTTGCTTTACTTTTTTCATTGCCCCTTTTAGCCGTTTTCTATTTCAAGACGTTCTTTCCTGGATGTATCGGTCAAAATACAAGATGTTCTTTTAGATCATCCCCCTATGGATTCATTTTTTTGGTAGTGCCTTTTGATATGGCCTTAATTTTTCAGGGGAGTGACAATGTTTGGCGAAGAAGTACCAGCTTCAGATGTTGACACACCAGTAAAATCATTTTGTGCATTATTTTCTTCTTGCTTCTGTACTGAGCAATCACTGACATTTGAACCGTTTATTTCAAAAACCAGTCAACAGACAAATTTGTTGTTTTGAGAAAAACGAAAAAAACTGTTTAACAACCTACTGCTTTTTATTTAGGTGTTGATGTTTTTTTAGGCTTAAAGTAGACCTCATTTGGATACTTTACCGACAAAAAAATATTTTCTTACGTCTTATCTTCAGTGCAAAAAAAATTATTAAAACTTTTGTAGTTGACTGCTTTTTGCAATAAACTAATCGTTCACGCGTATTTTCAGAGCTTTGCTCTCAATTTTTGTAATATCTTGAAGTAAAAATGAGAATGTTAGGGAAAAACATTATATTTTTATTTATCACCTACTAATTACATTATTATATAAGGTATTTTTTGTCATATTTTGGTTCCTGAGGAGATAGCTATTCGTTATCGTAAACCATTTCGACTATGTTTTCACTATTAGTAGTTGGCCAATTCAAAATGCTGGTGTAGAAATTTTCATATCCAATTAGATATTGGTTGAGATTGTTTCAGGGTGGCCACAGACCTGGAAAACAGGGAAAACCTGGAATTATCAGGGATTTTTAAAATTCTGGAAAAATCAGGGAATAATCAGGGAAATTGGGAACAAATCAGGGAAAATTAAATCAGAACTTCAATCTGTAGTTTTTCAACACTAAAGTATTAAAAACGATTACATCTTTGCTAATCTTATGGACATCTCAGACACTTAGTAGAAAAACCGTCGTGAATTGTTCATAAGCAAAGATGTAAAAAGGTGCAAAGATGTAAAAAGGTAATTGCAGAGTTTTTTAAAAAAATTTTTTTTAATTTTTATATTATTATTATTTTTTTTAATATGGAGAGTTAAAGTGGATGGAACGCTTAGGATTTCTTCCTTGGAATATTTTGAAAAATGCTGAAGCCTGAAAAATTCAGGCTGTTTTCAGTAATGTAAACTAGTAAGGGGAAGAGTGTTTTTTTTTTTTTTTTTTGGATAAAATTATAAAACTGCAGTCTTAAAAATGCGAAATTTAAGCAATCTTTGGTGAACTTAGAAGGGTTTCGACTGTTGTAATCCAAAAAAAAAAAAAAAAAAAAAAACCCTAAAGCATTAAAAGCTAAATTTTAGGCTGTTTTTGAAAAACTTAAAAAGAAGGAATTTGGAGACTTTCTGCCAAGAAATGTTTGAAACTGAAAATTAGGGAGGGGGACTTTAAGTAGTTAGTGATCTAAATGTATAGAAGGTGGGGGGTGCTTAGAAAAGAGGGAAAGTCTTACAAATGGAAATTTTGCTCATCTTTTGTGAACTTATGGGAAGGGGTTCAAGGTACTTTCTTCAAGTTTTTGTAATGCTGAAGTATTAAGAACTCTGTTTCAGGCTACCTTTGTGTGAATTAAAGAGAGGGAAGGATATCTCTAGAAAATTTTCAAAACTGAAATCTTAAATATTTTGTGTGGTAGCTTAGGCAATGTCTAGATAAAGGGAGGAGAGGCTTTTTGTTGGAAAAATCCAAAGCTGGTGTTTTAAAGATGCAAATATAGGCCATCATTTATAAGCATAAGGTTCTGGGATTGTACTGGAAATTTTTGAAGCTGGATTTGCTCGAACTTCCCAATGAGCAAACTTTCAGTGACTTAAAAAAGAGGGTATTTGTTTGATACCTTCTATTTTTTTTTTTTTAAGTTGCAGTCGTAAAATTTTAACGTTGTCTTTGGGGCTTTAAAGATAGGGGTGGGAGTTTTTCCTAGAAAAAGTTCCGAAACTGAAACGTTAAAAACAAAAACTGAAGCCATCTTCTGATGAATTTAGGGAAGGGTTTAGGGGGCTCTCTCTCAAAAATGTTTTGAAACTGAATTATTAAGAACTCTAAGCTATCTTTGTATAGCTCAAGCAGGGGGAATTTTGAGGCTCTCACCCAAAAACTTTTCAAAATTGAAAGTTTAAAGTTTTTAGTTGTGTCTGGTGATGTAAATTTTGGAGAGAGGGGAGTCTGTATAGAAAAATATCTGAACTGGAGGCTTTAAAATACTGATTTGGGCCATCTTTTGCAAAAGTAGGAGATTTCAGGCATTCTCCCCGTAAATGTGTTTCAAAATTGATGATTTAAGAGCCTAATTTTAAGTTGCAATCTTTTATAAAGTTAGGAAAAAGTCAAAGCTCAAATATGTAAAAAACACTATTTTATGGTTTTCTTTCGGTGACTTAAGTAGGGAGGATTTGGGGCTCCTCTGCAAAAATAATTTGATTTAAAATTGAAGGTTTAAATCTTTTAGGGATTGTTTGCTGAAGAAATAGTATGGCTTATACATATTTGACCCCCTTTGATGAACTTGGCTTTGGTGTTGAACTTTGGTGTTTGTGCTTTTTCTCTTGAAAAGTTTTCATAACCAACATATTAAAAACTTTTAAACCATCTCTAGATGTCTTAAAGCTTTGGAGATTTTGTGCAGTCTTGAAAGTTTAATTCTATTTTTTGTGAAGTTAGAGGGAAGAGTAGCGGCGAAAGACGTTCCTTAAAAGTTTTTAAAAACTCAATTAAAAGTTTTTAGGCTCTCTTTGGAGATGTTAGAAGTTTAGTAAACTGATTTTAAATTTGAAAAACATTCCTTTTGTTAATAACTTTTTTAGTGTTATTAAATAAATCAAAGCAACCATGTAACTTCAATTTTTGTTAACAAATTAGCAGTCTCAAATGCATTTCTTGTTATTGTTGCTCATTTTAGAAAAATAATAATTAATGCCTGAAGTAGTTTAAATAGCCAGAAATATCCAAGTATCAATTAAAAGAAATTGAGCTTCAAGAGGATAAAAAATGCTCCGTACAAGAAATCAGGGAAAATTTTAGTTGGACAGGGAGAAATCAGGGAAAAGTCAGGGAAAAAGATTTTGTTGTTCCTGTGGCCACCCTGTTGTTTAGATCTCGAATTTTCTTTACATTAATAGGAACCTATAACGATAACGACAAAATAAAAAAGTTAAACTAAAATATGAAACGAGAGTTGATAAGGTTGAGCATAAGATGTAAGTTTATGTCAAGGAAAAAGAAATTCTCACCTTTCCTGAAGGATATGCCCTTTCAGTAGGCAATTCTGGGAGATTTTGCTTTTTTAGAAGTGAAAATGTAGACTCAACGAATCCATCAATATGTGGCTTTACCACCACTCTCCCATGACTTCTGTTATTGTAAATGAACTGCTTATAAGTTGATATTTTGAAAATATCTTTTTCATCTTTAGGAATACCTCTTCCTGAGGTTTCATCTGAGTGGGTTATTTTTTTATAATACCGTGGCCACCACGTTTTGAAATTAAAAATATCTTTCGGTGTAACTATATGGATGGTAAAACGACTTGTTTTACTAGCCTTTAAAATAAGTTCACTATACTCATCTGGAGTATAAATTCTATCAACCCTTCTTATGACTCTTTTTATAGATCCAAAGTCTCTGTCACATGGGGAGAATGAATGTCGACAAACAGGAAAGTTGTGAATGATTTCATCAAAACGTCCTTTGTCACAAAGATTCATTAGAAATCTTACAACCGTATGGTTTTTATTTTGGCCTGATGGTCCGTCACTAAAAAGGATGAGCTTTTTTACAGTTACAGGTATCTCGGTTTGTATGTAGTGTAGTAAAAAACTTCATACCTCATTTGGGCTTTTATTACCTTCTCCGTCATGATAAAGGTAAATTTTTGATTTACTACTTTTTAAATCACGAATACTGAAAACGTTTACCCATAGTTGTCTCATATAAAAAATTTCCTGGACTGGAATATTCGGGAGAGGCAAGTTTTGCATGTAATCAAAGCATAGGGCTGCAGTTTCATTATCATCATTCTTGGATGCTTCTTTTAAATTAGCATAAAATTTTGTAGCCCTCCTTTTATGTACCATTAGCTCTGCAGCTGCCTCACGTTTAGGAACAGCCAAGAGCAAGCTAGACCAGTAACACCAAAGGTGCGCCGCAAAAAAATCTATTTTAGTGCAAAAACCAGATAACAGACGCCGTTGACTGGTTTTTGCTCTAAAGCCAAAATTTTGCTAGTTGTCTTCATACTATAAAAGTACCGTTTTTTTTCTTTGTCTGTACTAAAATGTGTATTTACCCCTAAAGAATCACATGGCACTAATAACTCAATTTTGAAAAAAATGTATGTTGACTGGTTTTTGAAATAAACGGTTCATTTGATGAGAGGAAATCAAAATCTTCAAAAAATATTTTCATTCACCGTTATATAAACCGTCCAAGGACTGCAGTCCTTGGATGGAATAACCGAGTTAGCGGTGTATTGCACATATAATGTAGTTAAGAATTCATCATTAGTTTTACCATAAATCATAAATATATACAGTTGCAAAACTGCATATTAAGTTTATAATTTAGGTTAAAATTTTTAAGTTTTGGAAGAAAACATTTCACTTGAATTTTTAAAGGCATTTCAAAAAACGAAAGAACATGGAATTTTAGGAGTTGCAATAGTTAGGCACTGCAGAAGTGTTTTTTACAAAAAATGCACAGGAAAAAATGCATTTTTTGTAAAATTTTTTTTCACATTTCGCCTCAAAGGACTCAACTGTTCTGTTAAGACAAAGAATAGAGTATGACATTGGCAAAAAAAATATTTCAATATGTTGTTGGCAGAGGAAGTTATGACCGTTTGAATATCGGTAAAATATGACATTTTTCATATTTCGGCCTTACGCAACTAAAAGCACGTTGAACTTATCTCAATTATTTATACATTATTTTAAAGTGTTTACACTGGTCTTTCAAACGACACTACTTTTGCCGTGCCAATTGAAATGTACAAGCTGTTTTTGGACCTCGAAAACGCTAAAAAACGTCAAAAATGCCTTGTTTTGAGGGCCTTCACTGACCTTATGGCAACAACTTACCACACATTTAACATTCATTTTGTAAAGTTTAAACCTTCTATATTCCATATACAAAAATAAAATTGGAGTTAAACAGTTTCTGGTAAGAGTTTTGGCTCACAGCAATTTCCATGTTTTGAAAATCCGCTTAGTTTTTGATGCCGCACCTTCACCTTTAGGGATCCATAAAAACTAAACAACTCAACTTTAGAGCAAAACATTCTGGATTTGGTCTTTCAATAAGACAATAAACATTTGGTAATTTTTTGGAAAAAATCTGAGAGGTCATGAATCACAGGCGTGACACTCTCTCAGATTCTTGCTCTTAAGAGCGATAATTACTTCATTACACTTTATTATTTTTAAAATACTCAGTCCGGACAGCCAATTACCACTTTACAGAGAATCGCCCTTATCAGAGTATGAGCCTGGATACAAATCACTGCAGAAGCAGACGATTCCACTAGGAGTCACAGCAATTAAGGCTTTTGCTGTCTGTTTTTTTTTATAGCTGGAATATGTTTGCTTTTGGGCTTCCATATTGCTCCTGGGCGTTTCAATATTTACTTCAGTGCAGTTCAACAAAAATCTGCAGTTAGGAAAGTCCTCTCCAATTGGGGAGCATTCTTTCACTTTATGTACAGATGGCAAATTTTTGCCATTAGAATAAAAATATTCATACAAAGATTCATGCAATACATGAATAAGTGTGAAGAACACATTCCGAATAGTCGTTACTGATAAAGAATACCTTACAGCTAAATCCTGAAAATTATAATTCAGCCTCAATTTTTGCAATGTTATAAAAAGCTGATCCTCTAAAAGAGCACTCACAGTCCATCCATAATAGTAATTAAATTCAAATCTTGATGTAATTTAGCAGAATATAAAAAACGCTACTATTAGGCTGACCTGTATACATCAAGACAAGGTTGTTGTCATATTCAATTCTTTTGAAACGAAAATATAGTTCATTCTTGGCTACTTCAACCTTAAGGGTGGCAACTTCTGCTTTGAGTGATTCTACTTCGTATTTTAGCCGGACAACATCAACACTAGTTGTGTCTTGTACATTAGCAGGGCCAGGAAGATTCTTATCTTCAGAGACTTTTTTCACTAAAAAAATGTATATATATCAATGAACTTATTGCAAACAATTGTAATCAAACATAAAAATAAAGAATTGAAACAAATTTCTAATACTGTTAGACCAACTTCAAGTTAGTATTAGTGACATAGGAATGTTAATGCTAATGAGACTTTCACATGCCAATTTAGAGAAAGTTGAATTAGCCACTTTGGAATTGTCACTGAACGATTACAGATTCGACTATATGCCACCGAATACAAGTTCCCTGCTGAAAAAAAAATGACCCCCCCCCCCCCTTGATGTAAAATAATCATTTTCTTTAACTGAAATGTTCACATACTACATACCTGCCAACTTGTACGTTTTGGCCGTACAATGTACGTTTTTTTGCCCTTTTGTACGATCGTACGGTAAAGGTGTAAAATCGTACGTTTTTCACAGATTTTTCATAACTAAATTTCAAGGACTAAGCTTCTTTGGAATACATCTTTACACGTATTAATCCGCGAGGCAAAGCCTAAACTTCGTCATATTTCAGCACTGAACGCGTACTTCGCGGAAAGCTGGTCCGCGTGGTTGAGACTGCAATCCTCTTGCATCGTGCAAATATTTTAACATTTGCGAAATTTTTAGGTTGCATTAACATATGCTACCTTAGTTTATCACATTTAATTATTTATTTTTATAATTTATAAATTTTTTTCTCCCCATTTTACATTTTACCCGCGATTCGCTTAAAATCGCTTCTTTTGCGATTGATTCTCTTGACATTTCAATCCTTTAACATCTGGTCAGTGCTTTAATATTTTTGATGGTTAGAAGTTATTTCAACATGACTACCGAAGACTACTTTATTTTATTTCGTTATTTTTTCATGTTTTTTTTTTCTCACCAGCATGCTTATATTTAACACATACGTCACTAAAAATTGCAACTGAAATGAATTTATTCAATTGAAAAAAAAAAATTAAAATATCAATAAAAATGAAAGAAAACTACTGAAAGTGGTCGTGATGCAATTGCAATAACTTATTTAATGTCAGATTTTCATTAAGAAATAGGTTATTGTCTCAGTACAATTTCGTAGGAAAAATTGTAAGATTTCCTAAGTAGACATGTTGGCAGGTATGCATACAATTTGAACGCACAGTAACTGTTCCTTTATAATTTCAAATAATTCGTCTTTTCGTTCCCTTCTACTCCCACATGCGAGAGGATCCATTGGAAATGCACGGTATGTTTGGGTGATAGTCTCTCAAGAAGATTTAGAATGTCCAGGGCTAGTTTGATCTCCAACAGCGCTCCAATTTGAGAGATGCTGAACCGAAGCGCGGTTCGGAAATCGGTCAAAATCCAGATGTCCCTAAATTGGTCCCCACCTCTACTGCATACTGTAAACCTCTTCTAATGGCAACCAGCTCTGATCTAAACACAGAACAGTTATCTGAGTATCTTATTTCAAATTCTTGTACTCCGGAGATTGTGTTTATATATATACCCCACTGCCCGAGACTCCACCCTCACCTTTGCTACCATCTGTGTAGATTTTCAGAGAACAAGGTGGGATATTATGGATTGTTTCAAGTGCCAGTTGTTTAACGAGAGCCGGAATCTCCGAGTTTTTTGTCACAGTTGTGAGGAGCTCCTCATGGAAGTAAATTCCGTCAAGTTCTAATCCGGCCCCTAGTGGTTTCAACGAGTGACCCTCTACATTCGAAGGAGGGAGATTTAGTGTCCTGGCGTAGGAAAAAGGGCTGTGCTTCTTTAGTCGTTGGTTGTTGGTCCAATGCCATTTGCTTTAGATTCTTTTGCAATTGGGTTACAAACCAAAGAACAGAAAAAAACGATGGTTGATGCATCGGATAGGATTTTATGCATTGATTCAACGCATAAAACAAATCAGTATAATTTTTATTTATTAAATTTAATTGTTCCTGATGAGTTTGGTAATTATTATCCTGTAGCCCATTTTATCACAAACCAGCTAGATTCATCAACTATGTATCGGTTATTTTTCAGTCTTAAAGAGGTTATTCCCGAAATAAAAACAAATTGCATTAAGACCGATGATGACAAGATCACGTTTCCTGCGTTTGAAAAAGCATTTGGTCCTGAACGATTCATTTGTTATGTAAATGGCATATTCGTCGGGCATGGCAGAGAAAGTTATCTTCACTTGTTTTCAACCCAGATTTAAGAAATGAAATTGAAGGAAAATTAGATAAGCTGCTTGAAGAAAGAAAGTTAAATGTATTTCAGATTTCTTTGAGTAATTTTATTATTGAGTACAGGGAAAGTGCTAGTAAATTGATTATTTTATTGTTAATTACGTAGGCAGAGCTAATCTGTGGGTTTTAGCCTATAGAACTTTTCCGCATTCTTTTACAGATACTAACATGTATTGTGAGTCATTTCACAGTATATTGAAGACTATTTATTTTAATAGAAAGGTAAATAGGCGCTTAGATAATTTAATTAAGGTCCTCTTAAAAATAGAAAAATATACTGTTGGGTGTTGGTTTCAGAAAAGGTGAAATGAATAAATTAGACTAATTTTAAAGTACATTATGCGTTGTGTGTGAGATATAAAAATGAATCAATAATAAAAATATCAAATTGACTTACCGAACTTGTTTATTTGAAGAACAAAATGGATACATCATAACAAAAAGGACGAGCTCATCACTATCTTATGACCTAATGCATCATTTGTATGCTTTATCTTATTAAACTAAATTTCACATCGCAGAGTCCTTATTGAGATAGTTCGTCAAATACATGAGTCGAATCCACATCACAGAGTCCTTACTGAGATAGTTAGTATCAGATACGTTAGTAAAATCCTGCATGACTTAAAATCGCAAAATTTTGCGAATCGTGATGCACATGGCCTAAATTAGGCCTATAGGGTCTCCGATGATTTGAAGATCAATTGCCGTCTATCTAAGCACATCTGCTCCTTGAAGATACACAAATTTACGAAAATCTTTTCTTGGTTAGATAAAAACTTGCATGATTTCGATCATATGATTATTTCAACAAATTGCAAACATATCATTTTTTTCTTCGACTACTCCAAGCCACTTCTTCTCCCACGAAGAGGAACGCCACCTTCTCCATCGCGCACCGCAGCCAGAAAAGAACGCTATTTTTCCCCCCAAGATTTATGACTCTGGAGTGAACAAGCACTTTTCTTTTGATTCGTTTAGTCGCATCACTCTGACAAGGGAACATATGAACACACAGTCCCTCCTCTTCATGTGAAGTCGACAGCGTCCCAAGAAGTGAAGCGTAACAAGTGGTGGCTTACTTCCATGTTGCGGAAGTTGATGTGTGTTTGCATGGGAGTCAACGGGCAATGTGAAACCTTAGTTTTACATCTCTACCCCCCGGCAGAGAAAAAAAGTGGTGCGTAACATATGCGTACATAGGAGAAAAATAATTTTAAAAGATGAAACCATCATTCACTATCAAAACACAATTTAAAAATTTGGTAAGTCAAAATTGAACAATAGTAAACACTATCTGAAAAATTGGTAAGTTAAAACAGAACAATGCTTAAGCACAATTAGAAAAATTGGTAAATCAAAATTGAACATTATTGGTTCGCCCCCAGCATTTTCGAAAATCACTTCAAATCCAAAGAAGAATATGATCAAAAAAAAAAAAAAAACTTTTACCAAACATGAATCATTAATCATGAATTTCAAAGAAAACCGCTTTTAATTTCTCTTTATAGCAATGAACATGTTTTTTTTTCTTTGAATTACTACAGTACGTACACATGACAGACTAAATCAGACAGACTGTCCTGTGGTCTTAATTTGAGTTGAAAAAAAGCAGCATTTAAATCCAAAACGCAGTAAAGCTTCTTTCCCGCAATGCTTTGAATAATGTCATTAATTTTTGGTAAACAAATCTTGTAAGGTTCAGTGATAGCATTAAGAAGTCTGTAGTCGACAACCATGCGGAATTTTAAATTTTGTTCTGGCTCATTAGTGTTTGGAGTTTTACGAACAAAAATATTGGAAAACAATAGTTGGATTTGGTCCTTTCGATTATACCTGCCTCCAATAACTGCTTAATCTCTAGTTGGGCAAAAGTCTGAGCAATTCGAGGAATCGGGTACGCTTTCGATTGTAAAGGTAATTCCTGCAAGGTTTTGAATTCGGGAATTACAGCCTCTGTGCAACCTAAGGTCTTATATGATTTGGAAAAATAGGATAATTGTCCATGAGTAGTTTCTGCATTTTAACTGTCACATTCATTTAAGTGATTCAAATCAAAATCGTGGATTGAGAGTTCTTCTTTTCTTAATTTCAAAATTTCCTGCAAATTTAAATGATTAATTTGTAAAACTTCGGTTTGATTGGTTGACTGTATTATGTCATTTTCAAAAAATTCTTGCACCGAACCTAAATTCTGTCCTTTTTGAATAGCAAGATCATTGTTTGTAGTGTTTTCAATAATGATGGAAAAACTATTTGAATCCTTTGCGTAATGAATAGAGTCCAGCATACTGCATGATTTTTTTATATTGCCAGGAGATTTCACTGTATTTTTTCTAAAGAAAGTACGTTCATAAGAGTTAAAAACATGCACTTAAGTTAACAGAACATTTTTTTAAGAAAACTCCCGCAGCTATATTGCGTATTCAACCTGAAAGTAGTGAACTTTTTGAAAAAAAAAAAAACCGGATTTTTATGTAAATTGCGTTTATCCGGTAGCTAAAATTGTTTTCAAAAAACTTTTTTTTGTACCAATCAACTCAAAATGAGTAAATACATAAGAAAGTGCGTGTACCAAGTCGAATAAAAAACTTTTATTTTTATGACATACCCTAATGCATATCAATATATCACGATCAGATGTATAACTTGAAACATGAGTACAAATGCAACTGTTACCACCCCTCTTCGCCCCACCCCTACTTAGTTTTTGTATTA
>JAXGGA010012437.1:0-38744 GCA_038373865.1 Uloborus plumipes
TGAGTTATGAATGAATGCCTACCCTATGAACGGGTCCTTATGGCATGTGTGCTGAGCATAAAATCGGTCTTCCACCTAAAATGGTGCTCTTAAAAACGGAAGCCGTATCTTTACCCCATCCTTCATGGACCTGGTCTAGCTCTGCTGACCAACGGGGGCATGTAACAACACTAAAAGGGATTTTTGCTAATTGATTATTTATTAGAGTTTATCTTCATAATATTTAGTTGTACATCCATTATGAATTAAAAGAAAATCTCTGATAACAGAAACACTAAAAAACGTTTTAAGTATAACTTTTTCAGATGTTTCTACGTCACAAATAAATTAGACATTTTACGATATATTTTGAATTATATATTTAATGATACATATTTTTACTCTTGCAGTTCTTGCATAAAAAGACTTTATGTTCATAATTGCTTTAACTTATGCCAAAAAAAATTTTTGCATAAATTTTCAATTTTCAGAGGGTTATATCTCTTTAATGCCTGGGAATAACAAGACGGTTTTTGTTTCCTTTTAAAGTTCAAGGTAATATCTTCTTGCTCCATGCATTTGCAAATTCTTACTACCTGTTCCACAGGCCGTTTTTGGGGAGTGAAAAAGGATATTTTTCATTTTTTCTCATAGTTTAAAAGCTTATATCTCTTTAATGCCTTGGAATAACAAGACAGTTTTTGTTTCATTTTAAAGGGCAATGTAACACCTTCTTACTCCATGCATTTGTAAATTTTTACTACCTGTTCCACAGGCCGTTTTTGGGGAGTGAAAAAGGCCAATTTTCATTTTTTCTCAAGTTTAAGCAATTTTTTCATAATGAAGGACTACTGGTATCATCTTATTTTTTTCTGTGCTTCTAGTATCTATAACTGGGTGCAAGAGAAAAAAAATTAGAACCCCACTGTCAGTCCTTCATATACTTTTTCATGCTTGAAATGACGAAAACGGCACTTTTTGAACCGCGAATTGACCCGGAAAATTTATATTTAGGCTTAACTTAAACCGTTTCTTTTTATGCACAAATCAAAGTTCATTCTTTTAGCTTTAAAATAAGTCATGTTTGATCTTTCTACCATTTTAAATAAATTTACCAGAGCTCTTAGAAAAAAGATAAAAAACGCCGAATTTTACTCATCGGCGGAGCAAAAAAATGGCTGTATCTCGAGAAAAAAATAAAACAGTTTGGAGGTACAGAATATTGGTGCATATCACCTGCCAAGTATCATCAAAATTAAAAATGGTGCGGCACGAAAATTTCTGAAAATTTGTTGATTTTATATGGAATGACCCTATAGATTAAAAATTGTTTCACTTTAATTTTTTTTTCTGGGACCCACTATTTTTAAAATGGACCCACTTTTTCAAAAGCGGTGGTTCCTTGGGACCCAGCTTTGTGAGTATCTAGCGGGAGCACTGAGTTGTGCACCTGTTCCAATTCTGTTTTGAACGTAAAGCAAGGAATAGTGAGACAAATATGACATGATCTTAGAACTACATTTTTTGTTGTAGTGAAAACAAATAAATAATAGCAGTCGCTGTAGTATTACCATGGCAGAGGCAGACCCATCATTTAGAGCAGTGGTGGCCAACCCGCGGCACGCGTGCCACAGCGTGGCACGGCGGAGTATTTAGAGTGGCACGCGAAGACTTATTGAACTTTTCTCAAAATTGAGAAATTAATGTGATTTTTCATTAGATTATTTTCAGCAATTTTTTGGAACTTTTTAAACCTCATTCTCATAGTTAAAAAAATCCCTTTAAAATCTTACTGCTAATTCATTTGTATTTAATTATAAATATAATACGTTATAATATGGTCAAAAGCTTAATCTGCAGATGTAATCGTGCGTTCCATAAATGATTTGGGCAAGAATCCAAAGAGCGGGAGCTGGGGGGAGGGACGTTCCCGAAACCCTAAGTGCTTCTGAGGATTCCGACTCAGACTCGGATGGTTTTTTAACGGATGACACAACTTAATCACGCTCGACCAAAGATGGTTTTGCAAATGACCAGAAATTTGAATTATCACTGCGAGGGAAGTCTTTGGGCTAAAAGTTTCTAAATTAAATTAACTGTTAGCCACTGTCGGATCTAGGAGAGAGCAAGTGGGCCCTAGCTTCGGGCAGCAGAACTTAATGTATCGAAAGCATGGGCGTCGCTGACTGCTGAACATTGGGGGGGACTTTGGAAAAATAGAAATACTAGGAAAAATTCATGTTTTTTAAAAATATGCTTAGCCTTTGTAAAGACCAATGAACATTGCAATTTTCAAATAAGGACCACAAGGAGTTAATATTCTGACCCGTAGCGGGGACAAAAAATTGGGGAGGAGGGGGTATGAAATTGCCGACCCCTCATTAATTTCAAACAGAGGGAAATGAATGGGTCCAACATCTTTTCTAAGAGGGAAGTCATAACTAGATCAGAGAGTTGAGAATGTGTTCCTAATCCTAAATGCATCATTTACCCAGAAGTAAGGAGGTACGGTGGTTTCTCCCCCGGATATTTTTTGGAATTTGTGGTCTTAAAAATGCATTTTAAACGATCTTTGGTAATGTTATGGGAGAATAGGTTCGAGTGCGCTCATCCGTCCATTTTTCGATATCGAAACGTTAAAAACTCCATTATTAACTCTGATTGTGCTATGGAAAGAGGGGATCTGGGATTTTTTCAAAATTGTATTGCTAAAAACGCAATTTTAGACTATCTTTGCAGATAATACGTAGATTAGAGATTCGAGTTCCCTCTTTTCACAAAATTATCTCTGAAAAATGCATTCAAAACAATTTTTGGCCATGGTATAGTAGTTGAAGAGATTCAGAGGCGCTTCTCTGGATATTTTTGGATATTGAAATTTAAAAACACAAGTATAGATTATATCTAATTGTTTTAGGAAAAGGGAGGTCCGGAATTCTCCCCTGGAACTGTTTCTGAAAATGTAACTTTAAAAACGCAGTTTTAGACTATCTGCGTAGATGTTAGGAGAGTGGAGATTTAGGGCCCACACTTGAACTTTTTCAAAATTGAAGGGGCATCTTTGATAATTTTAAGAGGACAGAAAAATATTCGAAAAGCGTTATTTCAGTTGACTTTCAATGATGTTAGGGCAGAAATTTTTAAGAACTCTCCGTCGGAAACAAAAGTTTAAGCCCTTTAGAACGAAATATAGGACGATCTTAAACGTTGTTGACAAAAGACAGAGAGGGGAAGGGAGGAGCCTCCTTTTTTAATGAGAGATATGTTTATTCAAGCTGAAGCAGCAAAATAAATAAATAATAAAAAAAAGAGTTATACTCCCACATCTCACATTTTATGCTCACGTTACAGTATTCAAAATTCATGCATTTGATCAATAACTATGCAAAAGCTTAATTTAGTGCTTGAAGAAAAATTAATGTTTTTCATTCTGCTTTATCACGTCATAATTTTTACTTTTGATAAAAACAAATAATTAAAAACAATTAAATATAAGTTTTCAGGGAGAAGACTGTCTAAAAAGTTCTGACTTCTCAATATGCAGTGTAATATGCCAGGAAAAAAATTCCCTTTATAATTATTCATCTAGCATTTTGATCTTCAACAATATGTGAGAGATCTTTCTAATATTTTTTTTATTTAATTAATTTTTATTATTGTTTCTTACCCTCTCCTTCATAAAAGCATTTGTTTTGCTTCAATTGTACCTATGCTAAGAATGATGCTTTCACCTAATTTTGAAAGTTCCATTTTGAAATTTATATTTCTCAGTTAAAAATTAGGTTTGAAAATTTCAATTAAAAATAATTTGTATGAATAGTAACTTGCTTTTTTTAATGATAATTCAGTTCTTTTTACAAATTTTCATGGAAATGCAGCGATAAAATATTTTGTCGGTCCCAACTTTTTAAAAAGAATTTAGTTATCTAAATAATACTCAACTAAACAAGCCTTATTATTTCATCACTTAAAAGATAAAACAGATTATTTTTCACGTAAACTGTTTCTTAGTTATTTGAAAATATAATTCTAACTTAGAATAAAAATATTTCGTTTATCAAAAATGCTAATATTGAACGTTTTCTTTGCAACTCAAATTTCATAAAAATATATATCAATTAGTAACTGCAAAAATAAGAAAAATTAGTAAGCAAAGACGAAACTACAGGTAATTTTCTCTTGTTGTGTATTATTTAACTTGCTCAAAAATTTAAATTACTTCTATCAAAAAATAAGGATCTTAATACTGAGTAGTATATGCTCATCGAAAATATTCCAATCAAATATCTTGTAATGTTCATTGTAAATAAATACGAATAAGCATTTCAGCTAAAAATCAGTTTAGTATAAAACTCTATATAAAGTCTACATATGTTAGGGGAGTATCATTAAAGGGCACACAAGGACGGATACAAGGGAGGGGCGATGGAGGCGATCGCCCCCTTTTTGAGGACCTCTCCACCGGTAGTTCTTCTCTCGCGATGCTGAAACTCAAAAAAACTTTTTAGACAAGATTTAAATGTTGGGGGAAGAAGGTTTGACCCTCTCCCCAGAAATATTTCGGAATTCAAGTCCGAAATTTTTGTGATTAATATTTGTGAACCAGTATACATAATAAAAGTAAGTTATAAAGACCAATTGCCCTTCCCTTGAAAATTCCTAGATTCGCCCTTGTGGGCACATTAGTATTTCCTTCTATGCATAAGCAATTTGTGATACTGATGTCTTAAAAATCGCTCCATGCTCACTCTTACCCAGGGCCGCTACCAGCGATGGGGGCCGGTACCAATTTTAATGCCGGGCCCCCATGCAACCCCCCCCCCCCCCCAAATTGCATATTTTAATGCTGTCCTTTCAGCACATTTGCAAATGTAAAAAAAAAAAGCGAAAAAAAAAATTTTTTTTCTGAAATACTTTTTTTTTTAGTTACGAAAGTGTGCACCTGATTTTATTTTCACGTTATTTGTGCCGCCAGATGATTTTAAAAAGCGATGCAATTTCCTTTGCGCAAGCGTGTTTTTAATTCATTAGTGTTTGTACTAGCAATTGTTTCATATTGAGAATCGGCAATGGAAAGCGAGATTTTTTTTTTCAATGAAATTATTGACACTAAAACGGGAAAAACATGTTCATAACCTTACGGGCCCCGGTACTAAAGGTCCAGTATCCCCCCCTCCCAAACGGCGGCCCTGCTCTTACCGTTAAAGGTATATGAAGTTAACAAGAAATTTTGTAATATCTTTTTTATGTTATAACAAAAACAATAAAATGAGTAAAACTTACATGATATCTTTCCTCCAAATATGATACTCTTTAGTGCCGTACTACCGATGCCGTGCTCATGCACAAAGCTTTTCACGAAGGAAGATCCTTCTCTAGCAGTTCTTCAAAAAAAAAAAAAATCTTGCTCAAAACTTATCGCTAAACACGTGGACACATTAGTGCCCCTCTTGAAGCCCCTTCCTCTCTGGGGGGTCTACGGATGGTCAGGGGTATTTTTTAGTGCCCATTGTAATGCAGCTGGGCACAGTGTCTTCTTTCCTCGTTAAAAAGAGTGCAATAAAAGAGGGTGGTCTTATCTGGGACAGAATCATGAGAAGTATTTGAAATGGGGAAAAGTGCACAAAAGGAAATTTATTTCTTAGATAGCAAGCTGTCACGTTTCCTAATTTTTAAGCCACGTTCTCAAAGGAGCTAATTCTAATATAATTTGTTTTTGCAAAAGAAGCTATCCACGCTTTTCTAGTGTTGTATATTCGGCGTTGTAATATATTGAATGAAAATCTTGAGGGGGACTTTTTTTCTGTTTGGTTCAAGAATACAAACCCCAAGATCTATTAATTATTTCCAATGCCCCGTCGAGTAGGTGGGTGGTCAGAAAAAGGGAAAGTGTCAATTGTTGAATAAAGGGATTGGATCTTCTTATTTCCACGTTTTAACGGGTTTTGTTACTAAAAGAAAAATAATTGCTCTCGTAAGGATAGCATAAAACGCAAAAAGCCCACAGTAGGAAATTGATTAATTCACAGATTTTTCATCAAGTGCAATACAGAGACGGAAGTTTTTATAATTTTAGTTCGGGCTGTAATTCTAATTTAATTTTGATACACAAATGACATCTAGCTCTGACCTTTTTTTTTCTTCAAGTGTAAGAATTCCAAAATATTGAGAGGAACTTTTCCTCAGTTCAAAATATTGGGGGGGACATGTCCCCCCCCCCGCCAACGACGCCCGTGATCGAAAGCCCAAATGCGGCTCAAAAAATCTGTCATAAACTCCCTAGGAGTCCAAAAAATTCTTAAAATTACGTTTTTCACCCTCTTATTGCAGAAAATTTCTGGAGAAGTGTTCCGACCCCCACTTCTTTCCTAAGATCCCTATGTTTAGAAATGCATTTTAGGGCATAAATTTTAAATATTTCGAGAGAAAAGCCGTTTTTCTACCTCTTCTCTTACTTTAGCCAAATGTATCCTAAAATGACATTTTTGAAACTTCTATTTCAAAAAGATTGCAGTGCAGATTCCCCTTTTCCTTGCCTGACGTCGCCAACTTTGTGTATGTGTTTTCAAACGAAGGAGCCTTCGAATCTCTCAACCTTTTCCTTAACATCACCAACTATTACACGAATTGTATGATAAGAGCCTGAAGATGGAAACGTTTCTGGAGGGACCCCCGAACTCTTCTAAACAATCTAAGAATGCATCTTTTAGTTTTCAATTTTGAAATTATTAATAGAAGAGCAAGCACTACTTCCTCCAATATCTCAAAATATAGTCTAAAACTCCATTTTTAAAACTTCAGTTTAAAAAAGTTTCCCATGACAGCATCCAAATCCCGGGCCTTCCAAAGTTATTAAAGGTAGTCTAAAATTTATTTACAGACTTTAATTTAGAAACTTTTTTGTGAAGGGCTGCCGAACTCACAGTTTCCCAAACGTTACTACAAAAAATGCCGTGACATTAAAGTTAAACCGCGAAGAGATGGCGGGTCGATTGGAAACGAAAACGGATCACTTCATTTAAAAATAGGTTGCATTAGCGAGAAAGCACAACTTCACTGCTTACGCCTTCCAGCAGATCCAACCTATTTCAAAATGAAGTGGTCCGTTTCCGCTTCCAGTCGATCCACCATCTCTTTGCGGTTCGACTATACGTGTTTACGATTTCAGTTTTGAAAACTCTCCGAGGGATATCTCTACATTCTCCCTCTTATTTAAAGTCTGCAGATAAGGCCTAGACCTTACCCTTTCGTTCTCAGTGATTACTCAAAAATGACTTCACACAATGTCGCGAAAAATTTCAATGGAAACCCTGAAAGGTACCTTTCTCCTATCGTTTTCAAATAAAACTTAGTCACATTTTTAGGACAATTTCGAACACGTTTTAGCGGAGATGAACTTGATAACATTAAGGGTTCGCTCTATGTGACAGTCTACAATTGTACTTTTCAAATTTCAATGTTGAAAATTTTCCAGAGAGCGAGAGCCCCCTACCAATTTACCGTTTCCATAACCTGACCAAAGATAGCAAAAACCGAGTTTTTCCTGCACAGAGCTTTGTCACTGCTCAAACTTAGAGAAATAATATAGTATTTGAGTAACAGTTACACGATCAGCCCATAAATTTAAAAAAATCCTCTTTTTGTCATTGAAAAATTCAAAGTGGCACGCGAAATATTTATTTTCCCGAAAGTGGCACTTTTCCCAAAAAGGTTGGCCACCTCTGATTTAGAGGGATTAAAGGAGTCTATCGCCCCTTCCCCCACCCCACCCAAGTGACATGGTTTTTGATGCTTTCCGATGAATTTGCATTGATTCCCCTTGTCACCCCACCCATAGAAAAATTCGAAATCACGAGTCTTGTTAGAGGTTGGGCAGAAAAGTAGCAGAAAGGAATTTGCATATTTCTGATGAAATGGGGACACTTTAAGAACTCTTTGGTGACATATGCGCTAGTCAAAATGAGAACCACCCCGTAGTAAGACTTTTTATATAGTTGGGGTAAATCTAACCTGGTAGTATTGTAAAGGCTACGCGGATCCTAATCACAGCATTAGGATGCTGCCTGGTTAAATTTCCCCTAAGTATAGAAATAACAACACTGAAGAAATTTAACAAGACTGCGCATGGCTTTCCTCTGCGAGGACATTCATCTGTTTTTTGTGACCGGTATTTTTAGTCACTAAAACGAATACATGCAATATGCCAACAGCCCAGTTATGCCATCCAAGGACTGGTATATTGCATGTTGTTGTGCCTCAGCAGACCCGTCATTTAAGGGGGTCAATTAATCCCCCACCCCCGACTTTGGGAAATCAATGTGTTTGCATATAGGTGGGCTTGGTGTTTGCAATTTTTGGGGGTAAATTTTACATTGTGTATATGCTCTTTGCCACCCTTGGAAAAATGTGAAATGACGAGCCTGCACCTTAGCCCTGGCTTAAGGTTGGTTACTTAATGCTAAATACACAAGATTTGCCTTCAATCTATGAGTTAAATCATGCCATTGCTGCAATCTCTTGCTTGATGTGTTAAATTTACTTAAGCTGCCAATTTTTTGTCACCTTCGGCTTCATTAAAATGACTAGCATGTGCCTCCAACTCGTTGATTTTTCATTCTAGACTGATGAGTACATAATAAAGACGAGACTTGCAGTCTCTGTTGATATATTGCATGTAGTTCTTCTTTAAGCATGGCGGTATAACTTATTGCTCAGTACCAAAATGAAACGCGTGACTTTCCATCTCTTATGCTTTAAATTCCACCAAGATTCATTGTTAATTCTGTTGAAGCCAATGAAATCTGTTAATGCTCAAATTTGAGTTCTTCATCCCTTGAAAGGACTTACTGGGATTTTTTCAAAAGATTCTACGGGATGAAATATATTTCCGATTCTCTGCATTCATAATGTTTGAATGTTCGATAGAACACCAAGTGACAGTTTAAGGCTAGCTGGCTAGCTATTTTCGGATTTTAAGTACATATTTTCGATCCTCATACATATTAGGAAATATATAGAAAATTATTCACTGTAATTTTTAACATAATCATATTAATATCATGTACACCGAATTTGGTTCATAGAACTAGAAAGGTGAATGAAAATAAGATCCTATTCCTGATGTATTTGATGATTATGATTAGTTTTGTATACATGTGAAACTTTTAATTTTTCCTCAGTTTATTAGTCTTTATTCTTTATTAATTATTTCTCTCAGATACATAATTATTTCACACAAACAAGACTAGAGAAAAAGAAAAATACAAGACGTAGTTTCCTACGATTATCTTATGCATACGGACTCCATTAATTATTTTTTTATCACATTGTGTTATTATTTTCAATTGCAATAAATCTGTTTAACTAAATTTATATTTAAACACTCTACAATTTCAGGTGTTTGATTACAAAATGGGTATAAGTTCAAATTAAAAAAAAAGAATAATTTCAGTAGCAAAAAAAAAAAAGGTGAAAGAATGATTCTACTTGTGGCTAGATTAGTCATTTATTTTCTTGCAAAATTTAATTCATTTCTGAATAAAATAGCCGCTCTAATTGAATCCTGAAAAATTTCGTTAAGCTCTTCACAAAATAATCCATTCAATTACTTTCTTCTGAGGAAAGAAGTGTTATTTACCTGTCACAAAGACGTGTGCGTTGCTAAGATAAATATTTTTCGGAAGTTTTATCTCATTTTTATTTTTCCTTTTCAGGGACTTGAAAAAATTGCATTCAGTACAATCGAAAATTTGCACACAGATACTCTTGCTGACATTTTCCCTCATTTGAAAAATATAACAGTTTTGAACATGGAAGACACGTGTACTGACGATGCTTTGAAGAATATTGCAAAATATTGTCCTCATTTAATTGAACTTAATATTGCCGATAGTCCTATTACAAATGAAGGATTAAGAAAATATTTGTGCCAGAAAAATGAAAGAAATGAAGTTCCAAATTTAAATCTTCGAAGGTTGAATCTTGACGGAACGGAAGTTGAAGACGACGTAACCCAATTGATTCTTACGAGTTTTCCCCAGTTGGAACTGCTAGAAACCCCGTTTATGCCTTGTGTTTTGCACGAAATGCACCAAAAAGACATAGATCTGAACAACACTGCTAATTTAAGGAAATATAAGTTAATTCAGTTAAATGCAATTATGTGTTCACATTTAGAATCTTCCCCTGAACTCTTAAAGTTGTATGCTTTAGTATGCCCTGATGTGAGAATTTTATCAGTTGTTATCGTTAATTCTGATCAACTAAATACATTGACAACCTTTACAAAATTAGAAAATGTGAATTTGGAAGCAGATCAGCTTTTTCCGCGACCAGTTGTAAATAATTTCTTGAACAGCAGAGGTGCTGGATTAACAGTCTTGAAGTTTCATGGATGTTCTCTCTCTGCTGAAGTGTTAATAAGTAGCTGTCCACGTTTAGAAGAGCTATATTTAAAAGATATATCATTCCAACCTATGAGTGAAACTAGTAAAAAAGAATTGAAATTCGTGAAAAAAATGCATTTTGAAGGTATTCTTTGCAGTGATGTAGCAACGTCGAAATCTATCTCCACACTTATTAAATCTGCTCGTAAGTTAGAGAAAATTTGCATCACTAGTTGCGGACATTTCACAGATGAATTTAAAGAAGCACTTAAATACTGCTGTACTCATTGCCCTCTTAGAAAAGTGTACTTCTACCACTCCGAGACCGACTTGCCTATGTTGCAATCAGTACTCCTTTCCTCCCGCTTGTTGAAGGTACTTCGTGTTGTGGCATCTCCTCTGGGGTCTCAAAATTTATCGCCTGAAGATATCGAATTGTTGACTGGTATTGCTTCCACTTTGAAAAATAAACCGGAATTTGATTATGAAAATTTGGACAGTGACTTTAATTCCGATGATGATTTTCACGACATGTTCGATCTCTATGATGTCTTTGATGACTATGACGCCTACGGTGATGATTCTGGTGATTATTACGATTATGACAATGATGTGGATTATGATGACGATGACTTTTAATGTGCGTTTTGACCTTTCCTGTTGAAGATATGTCTATTGCAAGTATACACGTCATTTCTCTGCTTTTCCATATTTTGTTATTGAAATAAATAATTTTGTTCTTTTGACTATTGTTTGAAGTACAATTATTTCTTATGGTATTAGACTCATGGCGTATAGAATAATTGACCTATCATTACTGATTTTTGTTTCAAATTATCAACTTTGAGACCCTGTAATTAAAAAAGCTGATTATATGCTGTGGGTTTCTAACCTGGACCTTAAACTACACTAGTTTCAAAAATTTTAGAAGTGGCCGAAAAAGTTATTGACCTCGAAACTTGACATTTTTTTTTTTTTTTTCAAATCAACTTTGAGACCGTGTTACTACAAAAGCAAAGAATAATATAGTGAGTAACTCTCCCTATACTTATTTCCAAGGGTGACTCACGGCTTAAGCAGATATCCAGGCAAAAAAAAAGTAACGAAAATAGCATTTTCATTTTTTTTTTTTCTGTTATTTCTCTCTCTTTCGCTCTCTCTCTCTTTTTTTCATATAAATTTGGTGTGGGGAAGAAATATTTCATTTCCATTTTCAAGTTTTATGCCATTCGTTAAACCATTTAAAACAAAATAACTATATCACGTTATTTTCAGTTATAGTTACATCATGGCATATTTCTAATCTTGGCGACTATTTTCGTTTCATTTATTTTCACCAGTTTTGGTCAAAGTTATATAAAAACTTCATCTGGCGATATCATACATTTTTATGTTTTTTCAAACAACTTTTAGATAAAATAAGCCTTGAAACAAGACACAACACTTGCATAAAACTGAAAAAACTTTAAAAAATTAACCAAACAAACTTTAAAAAAAAAAAAAAAAAACGTTTAGTGGAGCTAATAGCTAATGTCTGCAAGAACCGGTTGGCTTCACAATGCTGTTTGCAAATGCAGCGGGGCAATTCCACGGTGTCGGATGTAAAAAATGAAGAAATAATTTTTGGTTTTAGCTCAATTTACCAAATATAAACTGACCAAAACAGATTAAGTTAACATTCAAAATACTCGCTACATCATAATGAATAAAAAATCATGTTAGTTTTTTAAAATAGGTCTCTCAAATAGAAATTAAGAAGATTTAAAGAGTTGGTGTCGAACGAAACACACAACTACCGTAAAAAAGGGTGTATAGGAACAGCGGGGTCAATCGGAACAAAACTTCCAGACCGTACAAAGAAATTCTTCATAAATGTACTATTGGGTATTTTTCGCCATTAATTTTTTTTTTTTTAGAAAGGTAAGATCATAGGAAGTAGGAAAAAATTACTTTAGTCAATCTGGCAACGCTACTGGCTTCCAAGGAGGGCTGTACGTGGAATGCTAGAAAACATCACATTTTCATAGACTGCAAAACTTCATATGCAAGAACAAACCTTCTTATATTTTAAACCTAAGAGTGGTATGTTTCAATTATACATGTATCTGAACAACAGAATACCACATTAGAATTTACATTTTTTATAAATTGTGTCATAAAAATGAAGAATTCTGAAAAATGCCATTGGAAAAAAAATTGCGGGGTGAATCGGAACACTTTGTTCTGTTGTTCCAATTCAAACTTATTTGAAGGAAACTATTTGAAAAATTAAGATTCTAACCCCAATTCCTCTAATCAAGACAAGGGCAAGGATTTATTACTGTTTATCCCTTCTTGTGAGCAACTAGATCTTAGAATGACAGAAAGTTGCAGATTTCATAAGATTTTTTCTCCAGGAGATTTCTTTTTATTTAAAATACGACGCGGAAAGTCATATAGACTTTAGATACCAAAAGTCAAGCACACAGACAGTGATGAATAAGCGAAAAAATCTTTCAGGACAATCCCCGAAACCCAGAGATTTTAAGAAACTAAAGAAAAGGCAGAGATCATCCCAGAAGATGCTATGAAAAAACTTAAGCCAAGTCACAATTGCTAGTTTTAAGGACAAGTACATATTTGTGGACGACATGAGTGACTTCCATTCGTGTTAAATCTTTGTATTTCAATTTAAAAGCATTTCTTAAAATTACTTTTCATTTTTCATAAGTTCAAAATTATTTTGAATTTTGACGAATTATAAACGTTTACTGATATTGAAATTATACTTTTATTTGACAGTAATTATCTGTTCTTGTTCTCCCTCATCAATATTACTCATGTTTGTGAGACCTATTACAGGTTTCATGAAAAAAAAATACAAATTTTAACATGTGTTCCGATTGACCCCTATCAGTGGGGTGATTCGGAACACCCATAATTTCCTATATATTATAATAATAACTGTTCAAAATGTTTTGTGTTTGCTTGGAATATCAAAAGTAAAGCAAGACCGAAGTTTTTACCCAGAAAATCAAATTGAAAAAAAATCTTTTAACTGCTTTTTTTACAATCAAAGCTGAAAAGTGTTCCGATTCACCCCATTTTACGGTAGTAAAATTGGAGATTACTTACAATCTACTTATATTAAAAACTGAGTATCTTTCTATCTTTCTTTCTAACTATCTTTCTATGTCACGCTTCTTTCTCCTGAACGCCAATGAACTGAAAGTCGAACCAGATACCGATATAGGTAACTTTTCAGGCTTCATTAGTTTTAATTTATATTATTATACGATTTTAATTAACGAAGATATCAATTAATAAGTAGTCAAATTTAAAGCGATTAGGCCTAAATGATTAAATATGAAATCCATTGTTGCAAAACGTGGTTGCTATGAAACAGTAATAGCAATGATAATTAGAATTTTGAATGAAGGCCTAACTAAATCAAACATGAAACTTATTAGTGCTCCACATACGTAGTACATTTATCGCTAGCTACTTGTAATTTTTTGAATTATAAATTAGTTGAAAAGCCAGCTACTTATATTAAAAACTGAGTATCTATGTCTGCTTCTTTCCTTTGAGCGAGCTGAACTTACTGATACTTTCCTCACCATCTTGAAGGCGCAAAGTGCCGTTGCAACATCTCAATAATTCGAATGATTTTTTCATGCAGGAAAAAAGAAAAGGCGCGAAGGCGCCTCCTAGCGAGCCGCCTTGGCGTGGAGTAGTTTCTTGAAATTTTCCTCACTACTTTCAATGAATGAAATGCCCGTGCAACGCCGGGCCACGTGCGTGGTATTTCTTGAAATCTAATGAACATTAAATTATATCAAATAATATAACATCAGGATGAGGTAAAAGTTAGAGAGGGGGGACGTCATGCATGAACATGCTACAGGAAGCTAATCTAGCTGCCCTGGCAGCTAGTTTACTGAAATTCTGCGAATTAGCTTACATTTTAATTTTAAAAACAGCTAAGTTCAATAGTATACTTATTATTAAAGCATATTTTACAGTTTTTAAATGATACTGTTTCGAATAAAATTAATGTGGAAATACTTTTACCTTGCTGTTGGACGTAAATTTGCGGTGTCAGACGTTAAACTGTTCGAATTGGACGTAAAATGTTGTTCACATGTCAATGAGTACAGTTTTAAATAAGATAATTAGCTTAACTTTTATTCCAAGGCAACACAGATATTTTTTTTACATTTAAAAGGGTTCGTCAAATTTAAACTGCCCCTTTTTCCTGTTGGGTATGGAGGACGAATACGTTTAATAATGTTCTGTAATTTGTAAAATATTTTGTCCCCAGTTCTTGGCCATTTGAAATGGCCTTTAGAACGATGCATGACTGATACTTCAGTGTAATTTGCATTTTTAGCCTACTTTCCCGTTAAAAATAAAAGAGACGAAAAAAGCATTAAAATTGGCTTGATGCATCTAAAAAATGTCGCCAAAACCAAAAAATATCGCCAAGTCCAAAAAATATCGCCAAGTCCAAAAAAATATCGCCAAGTAAAAAAAAGTCAAAAAGAAACAAAAAAATGAAATAAATATCGAAAAATTAAAAATTTGAAAGTAGGGTATTGAGATGGGGAATTTGTGTGTGTGTCTGTCGGTCTGTCTGTCCCCCCCCCCCTAATAACTTTTGAATGAACTTTCCGATTTGGACAAACTTTTTTTTGTTGTAAAGATCTCTGCGAGTACTGCTCATTCCCATATTTGATTTTTCGATTTGAACAATTTTTGGTGCAACTTTAAACCGTTCAAACAACCTGGCCCGCGATATTAACTTTTTAGTTAACAGTCCGATTTGAACAAACTTTTTTTTGTTCGAAAGATCTTTTCAAGGGTACTTCATTCCCGTATCTACATTTTCGATTTGAACAATTTTTCGTTCAACATTGAACCGTTCAAACAAGCTCTCACCCCTAATAACTTTTGAGTGAACCGTCCGATTTAAACAAACTTTTTTTTTGTTCGAAAGATCTCGGCAAGGATACTTCATTCCCGTTTTTAAATTTCCGATTTGAACAATTTTTCGTTCAACATTGAACCGTTCAAACAAGCTCTCACACCTAATAACTTTTGAATGAACAGTCCGATTTAAACAAACTTTTTTTTGTTCAAAAGGTCTCGGCAAGGATGCTTCATTACCGTATTTAAATTTTCAATTTGAACATTTTTTTTGTTCAACATTGAACTGTTCAAACAACCTTTCCCCACATAATAACTTTTAAGTGAACCGTCCGAATTGAATAAACTTTTTTTTGTTCGAAAGATCTCGGAGAGGCTCATTCCTATGTTTCACTTTTCAATTTGAACCATTTTTCATTCAATGATGAACCGTTCAGAAAAAATTTTAACATGAGCGCCTACGGAGAAATTTAAATTGAATGTTGATTCTGAACTTCAAGCAGTGGCGGCTCGTGCCTTAATTTAGTGGGTGGGCCCGCAATTATATGTTCCCCCAGTAATGCTTACAAAAAAAAAAATGAAGGAAACAACTATTAAACTAATGCTGAGGGACATAAAATAATATTTAATTCTATTAATACAAATTTGCATTGCAAAATTATCTCATTTGATTTGATACATAGGTTTTATATTTTATATGTTATACCAGCCTTAAGCGATCAATGTAATGATAATAACAATATTTTTCACAGACGACATACTTCCTATACATCACTAATGTTTCGCAAAGCTAGCTCTCAGAATTTTGCCATTTTCGGACAGTGAAAATATTCATCACATTAAAAGTGTTACGCCACAAGTCGGTGCCATTACTCAAACATTACGGTACTGCACTCAAAAAGAAAACGAACATTTCTGCCTAAAACACACCCTCTCACCCCCTAAAAATGTCGACAACCTGCACCATGTGTTTTTGAAAGCCTCTATCATCAAATTAAGGAACTCATAAGGTAAATGACTCGATATAGGTATGCTTACATTTTTTTTTAAATTTGGGTACAAATGTTGCAATTTCAGTTCATGAAAAAACAAATCATAACAGTGTTTCAACTTAAAAATGTTACTTTTATAGCCATGATATTTACATTAACTTTCAATTTTAATGTATGTGTATGCTTTTAAATAAATTGGAATACACTGGCTTGAACAGTTATGGTTCCACTCACTTACCAATGTATGATCGTATACTCAAACTAGTGATGAGCTGAATCGAATTATTTTCAGGAAATACACACATGTACAAAACAATATTAAAACACTTATTTTTCTTACAATATAATCTGGATCTTGACTTACCGATTCGAATAACATTAAAATTAAAACACGGATAACTGACTAATTTGATTATGTTTGTCAGAAATATTTGATTAACTGATAATTAATTTCTTTTCGGATACGTGATTTGACTGATAGTCATGGTAACATGCTATATGTTAGAAATAAAAAATCTTGTAGAACGCCTAGTTTTTCAGAACCATTAGGTATCGTTATTAAACTTTGATAGAAATTTTTAATTTAACTACATTGCTTTTAAACAGTATTTAATATTTCATATATTGTAAAACTTCAGAAAAATATATTGCAAAATATAGTTGTTAAATGTTGCGAAATTTTATATCCACGTATTTCCTCTATGAATTATGAAGCAATTTGTAAAATAATAACAATTTAAAGAATAAGTGTATTATTCATTTATACATTTTTAAGCTGAATATAGTTTTTATATACAGTAGACGTTGATCCACTCAATATTTTTATGAACGTTCAATTTCAACGTTTTGTTTTTTCTGGTTACTGCTTTAAATGAATTTGTAGTAGAAGGTTAATGTTACGTGTCAAATAAGATTTAAGAAAAGTTGTAGAGTAGCAAAAGTTTTTATTCAACATCTAAGTGTTTTTTCGGACATTAAAATCCCTATGAATGTGATAATATTAGTTGCAGGGATGATTATCAAAAAGAGGGGAGGGGAAAACTACTTCATCGATATTTTAAGGGGAGGGTGTTGGCCGCTCTTTGGACGACTTTGGTCCTGGATATAAATGTAATCATTGATTCGGCTAAATAAATTTAGCATTTAGAGCTTAAGAATACTTATTAATTCTCCAAGCGTTTATAATGTCACACCCGGAAGGATGACAAAGTTTCTAGAGTTCATACAATACTTAAAACACTATGAGATTAAATTCAAACTAATACCAAGAAAATGGCAAACGGTCTGCAAGTCAAAAATAAAGTCTTCACACAAAAATTTTGAGAATAAGAATCTCTGTTCCCAAACGCAAATTAACCAATAAAATATACATGCACTGTATTACAAATAGGTGAGGGGGGCGGTAATGGAATTAGCAATCTCTATGCCTGTTAGTAATAGGTGTTGAAAGTAAAAAAGAAAGACAAAAAAAAGGACTTGTTATTAAAATCATTCAAAAAAAAAAAAGAAAGAAAGAAAGGAAAAGAGAAAAACGAAGAGTGCGAAATGAGAAGAGGCGAGTTTTCTCCCTAACGCAAGGACCTCACATTCTGCTCCTGTACGCAGTGAGGAGACACTTCCCTCTCCACCGCTTTGGTTAAGGACAAAGGGAAATCTCGGGCCAGGGAAGATGGGCCCACAGGTCGAATGTTACAATGGGGGTGTCATCAGAGAACCGCTCTTCTTAATCCAGCCACTGCGATTGGCTAAAAGCGGAGTTGGCCGCGGGCCTACTGAGAGCGGCCCTCAAGCTCGTTCTAAAAGCCGTGCGAAGCGCTAAAATTGATGGAGTTAGAAATCTTTCTTGTGCTGTGTTAGCGATGTGCGGGGGGGGGGGGGACTGTAGGTTTAAAATATGTTTTGTGCACTATGTTTTTTTGTTTTTTTTTTTTAGTTTTTTGAACAGAAATACAAAACGATATGTTTTAATTATGTATTAGTTTTTCTTCCAATTTTTCTGGGTGGGCCCGGCCCATAGTGAGAAGCCGCCCCTGACTTCATGGCGGATTTCCTTCAAACTAACTTTGTAAGAAAATGGTTTTGATAAATAATGTATTGTAAAGTACTTTTCTGAATAATCTTCTGTGAGGACTCTGATTCCGACTCCGACTCCGCAAACATGGCGGAAATGCAGGCTCAGAAAAAATGACTGACTGGGCAGACGATTTTTTGTTTATTTATTTATTTGTTTGTTCAATTTATTATTATTATTTTTTTATCAGACGATTTTTTTTGTTAACAAAAATTTTTCATTCACGAGAGCATTTTATTCCTTATTTATATTTAACAACTGGCAACGGATTAAAAATGAAATTCAAGACATTTTATTAACGAACAAGTTTTTTTTCTTTCTTTGATAAAATGTGTTTTGAAGTTCTTTGTACTTTTATTTTATTTATTTATTTTTTTTTTTCTTTTGAAAACGATTGTGGAATTTTTCTACGGAAGAACTATAACAGTTACATTCTTTAAAAGGTGCGACAAAACTTTATTGACTCGTTTATTTACTTTTTACGTGTCTATTTTATCTGATGAGAGGGGTATATTTTGCTTTCAGAAATCAGCTTTAAGTGCTATAAAGATATGTTTGACATAATTTTTAGTTTCAGATAATCAAGAGAATATTGATCAGATGCTACAATGCCGATGTCGATGTACGGGAAAGTAGGCTCGTTTAGTTCTTTACAGAACTTTTTTTTTTTTTGATACATCCAGGACAAAGCTTGACATCATGCGTTACCACAACCCAGTCATTGATGTTTACTGTATCAGGATCTGCATATTCTTCAATCTCAGAATTATCAGATTCTGACATAGAAAATATTGCTACTGTTCTTAATTTGTTATCATGTGATGTGCCACCAGTTTGAACTTGATTGTGTCCAACTAATTTGACAGAATGAACAGATTTGATACTTGGGATAGGCAAAACAGCTTCCCAGTGCCGATGCAAATGCTTTATATCTATGTGCATATCTCTTGTTGGAATATACTTTATATGTATACTAGCTGCGTGGTCCGGCGTTGCACGAGCTACACCTGAACAAAAATCAACAATACTGGTACAAAAAAAAAGATGAAAAAAGAATTCATTTGTATTTTACTGGATATAAGTTGGGACTTCAAAAACCTTTATTAGGGCATAGCTGTGCCCCGCGGTTTCACAGCAATCTATTAAAAACTATTGTAAGTACATCAAGCTATGATAAGTACTGTTCGTTTTCGAAATCCGCGCCTAGTGATAAGTATATACTAAACAATCACGAGGGGAAACGCAAAAAGTAAAAGAACCTTTGGAAAAAAAAATTTATAGATATAATGGAATAATTAAACACTACCCAATATAAAAATATTATGCAATTAAATTATGTGTTTAGTACCAATGATACAAAATAGTAAAAACGTTACAAAAATATGACGAATCATATTATTTACTTAGATTAGTAACCATCTTAAATCATTTAAAAAAAAAGAAGGTTTGACTCATTTGAAACCTACTTACCTACCTATTACACAAGAAAAAAAAAAGTCAAAAGAATAAGAAAACAATACCCTATGTAAATATACTATGGTTTTAAATTATGTGCTAAGTTAAGTACCTGAGGTACACTATAATAATAAAGTTACAAAGAACAACCACAAATGAAGAACAAATACTAACAATGCACAAATAAGGAAGACAAAAGTTAATAGAAAAATCCTACAAAACAAATTATATACCTGAATATCAAAGAAAAACACGAAAACCATTTCGTGATCTGAGCCATGTTGCAAGAGGCTAGAGCAAGTGTCAACCAGCGTTCTCTACACAGTTGCTAAAAAAATAATTTTAACGAACAACATCTCTCGAGAAGTGGAAACTAATCCACATTAAAAGGCAAATCATTGGAGTGCAAACTATAAGCTCCACCGTTTGAACAACTGCTTGATTGTCAACCATTGAATGTAGAGGGCTCCTCCACAGTTGCAAAAGCTTAGCAACACTCTTTATGAGCGCCTTCTCTCGAGAAGAGAGGAAACTAATTCTTTTCGTAGAGTTTATTATTTTTTACATTATTATTTTTAGTTATAACAATAACTCCTATAGCCTAAAGCCTTCCTGGATAAATGGACTATTCAACACAAAAAGAATTTCATAAATCGAACCAGTAGTTCCTGAAATTAGCGCATTCAAGCAAACAAACAAACAAACTCTACAGCTTTATATTATTAGTTTTGAAGTATAGATATAGATTTGGATTTAAAAGTACTGAAACTTGAGCAAATTGCTCCGCTTTTGTTACTATCATTTTTCTTGCTTTAACGTGGCGTTAAACAGTTCTTTTCTCAGTGCCTCCTATACCATCAACATCAACCACCCCTTTACCACGGAAGGTCGCGAAGAAGTTCCATGCCAATTCAATGTTATGAGACTGTTCAAACAGAGACATGTTTGAAAATAAAAATCTCTGTTTGAACTTGGAACTTTGCCCATCAGAAAATACATTAACCGACTTCATTTCACTATATTTTTTAATTGTTTTTTTTTCTAAGCAATAGTATGTAAATAAACTTTTTTTTTAATTCAAGAGTTCCCAGAACAATTGTGATTGTCTTAATAACAAATGTGTCATGAGGAGAAAAAAAACTGAGGAGAAAAAAAGTATCATTCTGAAGCAAAATTTACTCTTTAACAAGTAAATTTAAAGTATATCTATCCACAGTAAAGTCAAAGTTTTTTTTTATCATGTTTCACTTTAACTTCGTAATTAAAGGCAAAATATTTAAAATCACAGTTGTAAATGAATCGGTGAGTGCAAAAACAACGTCAGTCAAGAATTACAAATTTTTCAAGAGAGAGAAAAAACGTTATAGCTCCTCCAAATTTTCAAAGAATTGAACAATTCTTTTTTTTCCTGCATCATAACATGCATGTATGTTGCTATAATGCAAAAAACTACATAGATTCAATCTAAATCGGGCTCAGGAAAATTTTAAATGTAATTTTGACTGATGTTTTTGCACTCAATAGGCTTTTACACTTGGGGAAAAAAGTTAACATAGATTAAAAGTTTATATTTATTTATGATTTCATCTGATATGAAGTAGCTCTTGCTTTATTATTGTGACACATGACTTCAAAAAATTATTAAGCTCTAAGAACAGATCAGTTTTATTCGTATATCGTTAAAAAAATTACGAAATCAAAAGAAATAAAGAACTTTAAAACTTTACAGTATAAGGACTATGGGTTATCAACAACAGTGGAAGATTATTATAAAAATTGAGAAGCGATTGCTAAATCTACACCAATAAAGGAGGAACAAAAGAAAATATGAGTATGTGTACATCTTTTAAAAAAGATCATGTTCTGCCATCATGTGAAGTGTTTGATCAGTTAAACATAGTTCCTCACAAAAAAGTTTTCAGGAATACATACAATCACCTTCTTGATATTTCCCATTTTATTTATGTTGGTTGGAACGTGCCCTGAAGGATAGGCATGGTTTGAAGTAAAAGCAACTTTTCGGGAAGTAAGCTTCATCAGCTTAGCAAGCTCCAATCAAAGAAAGTATGTGCCGCGATAACCCCTTTTTCCTTAAAGCTATGGGGCTCCTTGTATCGAGTGAGGGTAAACTTAAATTTTGTCTCTTTCTTCACATTTTCCCCTCGCCATTCTCTGTTTAACCTTTTAACTGTCATGCCCGAGGTAATCTCGGGCACAACACTGGTGTTCGAAAATGTCACGCCCGAGTATTACTCGGGGTAATCTTTTTTTTTTTTTTTTTGAGTGCATCGTATTGTTATACCCGAATATATATCGGGAGACGTTTATTTCGGCTTCATCTCTTTGTCAAAAACGACTGGTTTGGTTTGGTTATTTTGGATTTACCGGCACAAGAGCCTTTATAGGTTGTACTGCGCCAAACGATGATAACCAATAATATTAAAAACACTTTAAAACACACATAGATCATGTTTAAAATCCAAACTAAGCAAGAGAAAGAAAGGATTCACAATTTTTAGTAAAATCAGATATACATAGCAAAACAAAGACAAAACACTCAAGACAAAGATAAAACCGACGTAATTACTGAAAGGTATTTACTTTCATTTATTAATTTTTTGTTTTATTTTTAAGAATTTTTTTTTTTTTTTTTTTTTTTTTCATTTTTAGAAAATAATGCTCCACTAGAACTTTACAACTGCCATGTTGAATGGCAGCCGCCTCAAGCAAATGTACTACAAAACTTTAAATATTTTACCTTTACCCATGTGCTTCAAATTATCAATTTTTAACTACTAAGTATATTTATTTTGTACTAAACATTTAAATTTTGCAATAAAAAAATTTGACAATTTGTGCACCCAAATCATCAAAATAACTTGACAGTTAAAGGGTTAAGCCCTTTTTCTTTTTTATGTAAGTCCTTCCACCAATCATCAAATTTATTTATGTCCAAGGAGAGTTGCTTGGTAACGTGAAAGCTGTTACTGGTCTGAGCACGCAACTCTTCGTATTAATCAGGTCAGTGGGAAGCAGCGAAGGGAAGATAGGGACAACACCCCATGTACTTTGGTTTAAACATTGTTAAAAATCTAATACAGAAAGTCTTTTACTAGAGAAAAGATTGTTTTGATCATTCCCTCCCCCCCCCCCCAAAGGAAATTCTGCCTGCGTTAGTGTTTAGGTGTGTAAATCCGATCATGTTTACGTATCGTCCTCTTAATAGTACCGAAATCTAATCCTTGGGAACGAATGCGCGTCCTTAGAAAGTCATGCTCGTTCTAGCGTTGGGTGCATAAACAACGTCAGTCACTGGACTCACGTCGTCTCTGCGCTCAACGTTAAGAAGGGAGGCCCCTTAACTTTGGAACTACTAACCTGATTGGCGTAATTTTTGCTGTCAACACGCATCCTGCCTTTCAGAGCATGTTTCCATGAAAAACGAATTTTTGATTTTTTTTTTTTTTTGACTGATTTTGTTTTTGCACTCACCGATTCAAATAAGTGTTAGATCAGGAATGTAAAAGTGTCGGACGTAAAAAATTTCTTTACGTCCGACACCTAGATTTTAATTAAAAATGTTTATTTGTCACAAAACGTAAATAACATTGATACCAAAGATCTCACTTTGTATACAAAATTAGATGTTAGATGTAGAATTAGATGTAACTCTAAAATTATTATCCCAACATAACTAATCGCACATTTTGGTGTCCGATGTAAAACACTTAATGTGCCTCATGGGAATTATGTCACAAATCAAAATGAATTATATTCTCACACATTTTTGCAACATCACCTGCTGTACATTGAATAATTAATTAGTTATTCATCGTAATTCATAATATTAGTATATATATTTTGGAAAAAACAGTTTCTTTGGGAGTCATCAAATATGGTTTGAAAATGCTCCAGATGTTGACCTTAGTGTGACCTCTTATAACTTAGTTGAAACTTAAGTTATCAAAATTTAGACATGAATTTCAAAATATACAACTCTTTACCTTTAAAATGATATCTTGTTTGCTTAGAAATATTAATTTTGAAAATTTGACCATCTGGTTGACCTTATCGTGGAATTGCCCAGCGGTTAAGCAGGGAGATGGAAATCGTGAACTATAGCTGCAGCCTTAATAGTATACAGTAGAATACAACCTTAACAGAAAACAGAAGTTCTGCCCTGCTTGGATTCAGCTAGTAATCTGAAAAATATGAAAAACTAATTTTCAGAAACGTGGAGTAATAACTTAAGAACACAACAATTCGAAGAAAACAAGGAACGTTTAAAAAAAGAAATAAGTATAATAATGTTTAAAAGCTGAAATTCTTAATAGCATTAACTTGTCAGAAAAAAATCCCCCCCCCCCCCCCCCAAGTAGGAGTGGATTGAAATTTTTTTACATTCAATATTATTTAACATTTTGCTAATATATTTTTCTATCTTTCTTGTCTTTTCAGGGACTTGACAAAATTACATTTCCTGGTGCAACTACGTTTTTCTATCCATATCTTCCACTTGCTGACATATTCCCTCATTTGAAAAACATTACAGTTTTGAACATGCAACACATCTGTGATGATGAAGTCTTGAAAAATATTGCAAACTTTTGTCCACATTTGCTTGACCTGGACATTGCTAACAGTCAAATTACAAATGACGGACTGAGGTATTTATGCCAGAAGAATGAACAAAATGAAGTTCGAAATTCAAAACTGCGAAGTCTGCATCTTTGGGGAACGAATGTTGACTACGACCTGCCTGAAGTGGTTCTCATGAGTTTTCCACAGCTGGAAGTGCTGGAAGCTTACGGTATGCCTTGTGCGTTGCATAAAATGCATCAAAATGTCATCCATCAGAGTACGTTTTCCGATGTGAAGAAATTTAAGTTGAAACACTTGGATATGGTTTCTTGTAGGGATTTGCCACTTTCACCCGAACTTATAAAATTCTATTCTTCAGTATGTCCTGATGTGAGCGTTTTAACTGCTCTTATTACTGGTCCTGACGAATTAAATGCATTGAAAACTTTTACTAAACTAAAAAATGTTAGTTTAGTTGAAGATATTTTTGTTCCATTTCCGGAACAAAGGGTTAATAATTTCTTGAACTTCATAGGTTCTGCATTGACAGTCCTAAACCTTAATACTTTTTCTCTTTCCGTTGAAGAATTGATGAGAAACTGCCCTCTTTTGGAAGAACTGCGTTTGACAAATTCACTTTTCCAACTCCCTAATGTTGCATTTGTACCCAAAGAACTGAAATTCTTGAAAAAATTTTATTTAGGAGACGCTTTTTTCAGTGATGTACCAACGTCAGTGTCTGTCTGTGCTATTATGTTATCTGCTCCTAAATTAGAGAAGATAAGCATTTCCAGTTGCGCGGATTATACAGATGATTTTTTGGAAGCAATTAGGTACTGCTGTATTAATTGCCCTCTAAGAAAAGTAAACTTCCGTTTCTCACAATGTAACCCATCCATACTGCAAACTATCCTCCTTACTTCCCGCACATTGAAGGTACTTCGCGCTTGGTATGCTCCGCTGGAGGTTGGAGAAATAAGTCGGGAAAATATCGAAATGTTGGGTAATATTGCTTTTGGTTTGGATACTAAACCGAAATTTGATTTTAGAATTTTGGCATTTGCATGATCTCACTGATGATTTTAATGACTGATTACACCAATGACGAAAAGGATATTGATGTTGATGACGACTTTAAGGCAGGGATTCAAGTGAAACAGGCCATCGCAAATTACAATCGCTACTGGAAATGAATTACATTAGAACGTTTCTTGATAAAAACATCGTGACGTCAGCGTGACGTTTGCCTATGAAAAACGAGCTAGATAAAACGTCACAGCCTACTTGGCGAATAAGAGGAGATAGCTGAGTGCTTGTGAGCTCTTATTGGCTCCATCCGTAGTGACGTCATGCCAAGTTAAGTTGATGATAATGTAATTCACTTCCAGTAGCGATTGCAATTCGAAGCGATCGCAGTGCTGTTTCACTTGAATCCCTGCCTTAGTGAGATTCAAAGGACGTTTTGGGTATTACTAGAGCCGCTATATAGACAGGCCGACGCATCAAGCTTAAGTTCGACCACTTTGGATCCAATTCATTTACTTTTACTTTCAATATTTCATTGTTGAGGAGTAGGGTTACCAGAAAAACGTTTTGGCACATTGCTAAGCTTTGCCAAATCCACGTGCCGCTAATAATTTCTCACAGTGAAAAATTACCAAAGCGCGATTACTGGCCAGGAAAGACAACCACTCAAACACGCGCTGGATCCAAAGTGGTGAAACTTAATCTTGATGCGCCGGCTCGTCTATATAGGGGCCTTAGGTATTACTACCAAATATTTATGTTTTATGAATGCACACACATGTCATAACCCTGTCCTTTTGTTAAGTTGTTTGTTGAAATAAATATTTTTTTTTCTATTGACTGGTATTGTTTGAAATACAATCGAGCTCTGATGTTAAGCGTTGTTGGTTCCACTAGTCTAACTATTTTATTATTTTCTACTAGAATAGTGGCTTAGTGCAAAGGTACCCAACAAGAGGGGATCATGGCGCGGCCCGCGCTTCTGAAATTTGGAGAGGGATGCTTTTTAAGCAATTTTTCTTTTCTGGGGGGATTCTTTTCATGGAAAAATATAGTGGTATTTGGAAGAGGGGATGCACCATTTCTCGTAGAGGGAGCCATAAAATGAATTTCATTAATTAATATTTCATGCAAATAAAGTTTTAAAAAAAATTAATGGAATTGACTAACTTTTTCCTCAGAACCCATTAAGTTGTATTTGAAACATTTGAAGATGACAAGAAAACAGAAGAATAATAAGTCAAATCTTTAGTTCACTCTAGCACAATATAAAGTTATGGAAGCTCTGTTGTGATCATAGGAGCAGATTATTACGTTTTTGACAAAACGTTTACGATTTTCTGCTTAAGAATAAGCAGTAAAATATTTATAAGCTCACGCGGAAAAGCTAACGCTGTCATAAATGTCTATCACACATTTTGAAATTACAGTTTCGTGGTGTGGTTTTTATTTATATGAGTTGCAAGGAAATTTGTTGACGATGAAGCTAAGGACCAACAGTGTATACAACAACAGAACAATGCTGAATGAAACGTTTAAAGTGAAAGGAACTTGTCAATGAAACAACGAGGAACTTAAACTTTATGATGAAAGTAATAGGAACCGGCTTCTCAATATTTATGCCTATGACATAACTTATGAAATACCTCGAGCGTTATATAAATATTGAGCATTTCAACCCCTTTTCATTTGCAGAAACTGAGCTTGCTTACTGTGAAAAATCGTTCTCATCTCCAAAACATTGATTTTCCTCAAGACAACAAGGTAAAATCTTTAGTAACACCCTTATTCGTAAGTATTTCAAATATTCAAAAAGCATTTTGTAACAGTTTCTGCTGTGCGTTTGTGTTTTTTATTATTACCATGTTTTATTAACCTATTAATGCCTAGCGTCCCTTTTTTAGGGACGATCCAAAAAAGGGTCTGAATTTTCCCCCAAATGAACATTTCAACCAAATAATAGTGTTCAATTAGTACCTTGGTATTGTTTCAATTTTTTATTAACAGATTGCAGCACAAAACCATTGTAAAGTGTGTTCTGTAGCAGTTTTAATATGATCTTTATCACAAATTACATCGTTCACAATCGCAAGAAAAAAAAAGCTTAGTTTTCAAAGTTATTCCCAGCTTCCCAGTTTATGTTAATTGCTGATTTTATTTCTTCTTATAAAATGTCTTTTTAAATATTATATCGTAGGCAGAAAAAAAATTTAGTGAAAAAAGTATGTACCCTCTGGGGTCTATCGTTACTTTTAAGGGACGATTTTTCTTTTCTTAATCAAAAAATAATGTTTTACACAATATTTTTTTTATTATTTTTCCTGTCCATTAAACACTGTTTGTAACCAGTATACAAAATATCTCTGAAGAAAAAAAAGCACCAGGCATTAATGGGTTATGTTGGTTTGGTGTGTCTTTTTGGTGGAATCTTGCATCTAAATTTTCACCCACTTTCTGTGATCTGATTTTTTTTTTTTTTTTTTGAAATGTTGTGTGCAATCTAGGACCCAATGACAACGCAATTTTCTATAGTCAAATTAATCAATAAACTATTAATTATTAGTTTATTGCAATTTTAGTCAACATTTTTGCATACATCCTCTAAATGAGGAAGAAAAAATGCTCACGCCAATTAGAATTAAATATCTGCATTAACTCCTAATTTTCTGCATCATACAAAATTTCTTCCAATGATCCAAGGTAATTGGAACGTACATTATAACTATTTTTGACTAATTTCATGCTAAAATGTAGGTGAGGCTTTTATTGAAAACTCGTTGTTGATCATGTCATTTGTGGAACAATAGTTTATTTAAATGTCTTAAGTTTTTAAAGCAATGTACATAATTATGGCAATTTGTATACCTGATTGTCGAACTTTCGATCTAAGTGCCAGAAAATATAAATAAAATGTTAGCTCATTAAAGTTTTATAGATTTTTTTTTTTTTTTTGTAAGTAGAAGGTTATGAGATGGTTACTTATATGAGTGTCTATCAGTTCCACATCTCTCTCAAAGCTGTGAAGGAATAACTTCGATTTGAACTTTTTTTTCTCTTTTTTTTTTTTTTTTATGTTGTTATTGAGGTACTGTATTCACTATTTATGGATAAAACTACATTATACATTTTATAATTTTCCTTTAAAAACACACTACCTTTTTAATACAATAAAAATTTCACCATTATTAGATATGTTTTGATTTTTTCCTTTTAGTTTTCTGAGTACTTAACGCATTCTTTATTTTGTTATTTTTATTCTTCTATTTTATAGAAAAATTGAATTAAGAAAAATTAAATTAACATTAGTCTGGCGCATCTATCATGCATACAAAGACATTTCATGTACCAGTATTTTCTCCACACTCTACCTTCAGCATCGTGTTGTTACATTGCCTTATCATTTTCATCATCATTTCGTTTCGTTTCATAAAAAGTCTACATTAAATGACCACTTAATGTCAAAAAGTAAATGCTTAACTAGGAGAATCTATAATAGTGCAGCAGATATGTGACAAAAAATAGTGGAATTGTGCCTTTAATGATAGAAGCAAATAACTTGGGGTGCACATACTATATATATTAACGAGTAATTCTGGATACGCGGCCATCTGAGATTTCGAATATTTCAGTAATGGCGGACGTTCGAAATTCCGGCCTCTGAGTAACGTATTATGTACTTCTTTGTTTCGTTATTCACAATGTTAATAAGAGTACGTTGCGAAAAAAATCACGGAATTTAATACCCTTCTATATTAAAGTTCTATTGCATTATTTTTTTCTAACGAATTTTAACTTTAACCGCTAGGGGCGTTTCATAGTTCTTTTTTTATCGCCCAAAAATGCGCAGCAGATATATGACCAAATTGATGGAATTGTGCCTTGAATAGTAGTTGCTTACAAATTTGGATACAGGTATTAAATATATAATGTGGTAATTCTGGATATTCAACCATGTAAGTTTTTGCATATTACATTACATTACACCCCAGATTCCTATATTTCAGTAATGACGGACATTCAAAGTTGCTGCTCCTGAATATGTCTTTTTTCTCTTTTGTTTTTAACATCCGGGGAAACAAGGAAGGGGGTTATAAGTTTGACGTGTCTGTCGATCTGTGCATCTGTTGACCTTTGTATCTGTGTATGTGTCTGTGGCACTCTAGCGCTTAAACGGATGGACCGATTAAAAAAAAATTCGAAAGGTGAGTCTGTCGGGAATGTGCTTATCTAGGTCACGTCTTCGGAAAACCTTAACTAACGAAGATATTAACTAAAAACTTTTAAATTGTTTTTTGCGATTTTTGAAGTGAAAGCATACTTGAAAATTTAAAAGAATAGTTCCAAAAAAAAAGAGAAACTTTCTGCTTTTGATGGAATTTGTTTTTAACTTCCATGTCATAAAGAACTCGAAATATAACGCTTTTTAGCAAATGTGGCTAAGCTTTAAGTTTATAAGATTGGAAACCGATGTCATTGTTTGCCGGCAAGGAAAGAAAATGATTTATATGTTGTCAGTTGCAATTTGTTAACAATTAAAATACTTAATTGATTTTAGCATAAGGATCTTAAAATAAGTTCCAATTTTAACTCATTTTTCTGCTTTTACGACTATAAAATTTTACTAGTAAAGGTTACATTTCCTTTTCCGTGTTTACCATGTCCTCTCGAAAGGAAATTAATATGTTTAAATTTAAATGGCTTTTTGACCAGTGAAGTTCGTTTCAATATGAGGTCGGCAATCAGAGTGACACTGTGTCTTCTTTTTTTCTTTAAATGATTCATTAATTTCTTGAATATTTAAATAAATTTGCAGTCGAACCTCGTTAAAACGAACATAGATGGACCTTTAAAATTAATTCGTCTTAAGCGCATTTCATTTAATCCAAAAAACAATAAATAACGTATGTGTAGCTAAAATAGGACTGGGATCGGCAGTTCGTCTTAGACGTGTTTCATTTTAAGCGTGTTCGAATTGACGAGGTTCGACTGTATTGTAATTAAACTCTAATATATATAATTACGAGGAGCACACTCTTTATGCATGAAACAACAATAACTCTTAAACAGTTGTCATTTAACATGATTTAAAAAGGTTTGAAGGAACTCTAAATATATTCAGAGGAAGCTTTGGATTTCAATATCCTCTCTCTTTTGGATATCAGTTCTCTGGTTGTGAACAGAAACCTCCCCCCTCCCTCAAAACGTTTACTCAATCTCCCAGTCTCTTCAAAATGTTAAATTCAATAAATTTTTACTTCACTACTTATACAATACAGCTTATTGAAGATATAAAGACATTTGCATATATGATTAAACAAGGAAATCAACTAAAAATGTCCAAATTTGGAGAATGTGAAATTTTGAGCAGCTGTATCGCAAAAACTATTATAGCTAACAAGTCCATTTTGGTATCAACTTGTAGCAAATTTAATGTAGTTTAAATATGTATAATATGATATTTGTCAAAAACGTGCTCTTTCATGGTCAAAATGGGGAAAATTCGAAAAAAGTACGAAAATTTAGCAGTTTGACGGCTGCCATTACTCCAATAGACGAAATCTCAGATGGCCGCGTATCCAAAATTAAATCTCTTGATGTGTATTACACGTGTGCCAAGTTTTATGTTTCTATCATTAAAGGCACAATTTGGTCACATATCTGCTGTACTATAATACAGGTTATTGAAGATATCTAGACATTTGCATATATGATACAACAAGGAAATCAACAAAAAATGTAAAATTTGGAGAATTTGTGAAACTTTGAGAAGCTGTATCTCAAAAACTATTATAGCTAGCTAGTCCATTTTGGTATCAACTTGTAGCAAATTTAATGTAGTTTAAATGTGTAATGTATGATGTTTGTCAAAAACGTACTTTTTCATGGTCAAAATGGAGAAAATTCGAAAAAAGTACGAAAATTTAGCAGTTTGACGGCTGCCATTACTCCAATAGGCGAAATCTCAGATGGCCGCGTATCCAGAATTAAATCTTTTGATGTGTATTATACGTGTGCCAAGTTTCATGTTTCTATCATTAAAGGCACAATTCGGTCATATATCTGCTGTACTATAAACAACGCCCAACTAGCTAAATATTTGAATTTCCACATCTAATTAACGATAGAATAAAATTTTAGTAACAATAATATGAAAATTTGTTTACAGAACTTAAATAAATGTTTAACACATTATTATTATTTTTTTTAATCTGAAAACAAAGGAAAAATGAATCATCGCTCATAGAAATAAACCAACTATTAACTAATTTCTCAGAGCTGAAATTTCAATTAAAAACAGTTAATGAAAAAATTGCCAGATTAAAAATCATTATCATTACAATTAATCAGTAACCAATTATATTTTGCTGATTAATCGGTAATTAGCAATTTGATTATCTGTGCATCCCTAGAAGAGGCTTACTACTTTTATATCAATGCGACCCACTTTGAAAAACCTAGTTTTTAACTACCCATGATAGTAATAAGCATACTTTATACGTAGTTTAAAGGGTAGGAATTGAAAGTTAAAATCCTCAATACTTTTCGCAGTTGTCCTCACATTACAGGGTTATTCTAAATGATGGACCCCTTTTTAAAAATTTATATTTTTAAAGTTTTCAACGAAAATTAACATTCTTTATATCAACGGAAAGAGGATAATTGAATTTTTTTTTTCATATATAATCATAAATGTTCAATGTGTCCACCGCGTGCTGTACGGCAAACATGAGTGCGGTAACCGAATTCGTCCCACACACGGCGAAGTATATCTACCGTTACGGAGTGAACGGCGGCAGTGAACAGTGATACGGCTCCGCAGATCATCCAGAGTTATTTCATTTCATTTCACACCTCCAGGGTCCCCGTACCTACCACAGCTTCGTGGTTTAACCGGGATAGGGCCCAGAAGGGCGCTCTGTTCTTAATTTTGAACCAGAACCTAGGGGCGAGCAAACCCTAGGCCCAGCACCCCCAGAGGTATCGTTTCACTTGGAGGACTTTGTGACCACGACATTTTTAATGCCTCCCAGCCACCATTAATCAAGGCGGTGGATCTTTGATCGGCTGGGATCGAACCCGGGTCCCTCCGGACACGAGTCCGATGCCTTACCGATCGGGCCACCACGGCCCTTTCCAGAGTTATTGGTAGAGGTGGAACATAAACAGCGTCCTTAACATAACCCCATAAGAAATAATCACACGGGGTAAGATCAGGGGATCTCGGTGGCGAGAACTGTAAAGACAGGTCTTCGTTTCCCTCACGACAGCGGTTAGGAAGGGATTTATTCAAAAAGCTCCGTACATCAAGATGCCAATGAGGCGGAGCTCCGTCCTGTTGGAAGATAAAGTCCTGTGAATCTTCCGTAATTTGAGGGAACAGCCATTGTTCTAACATGTCCAGATAAGTTATTCCAGTTACAGTTCTTTCCGCAAAGAAAAAAGGTCCATAAACCTTAGTGCGGGATAAGGCACAGAAAACGTTTATCTTCGGCGAGTCTCTTTCGTGTTCCAATGTTGAATGAGGATTCTGCTCACCCCATATGCGAACATTATGTCTGTTCACTTTTCCACTAAGGTGAAAACGCTTCATCACTAAAAATTATGCGCTGAAGAAACGCTTCATCATCCATCTTTCCTAGCACATAAAAACAAAATTCGAGACGCTTTTTTTTTGTCATTACGGTTAAGAGCTTGTACAAGTTGTAATCGGTAGGGCTTGTACATCAAACGCTTTCTCAGAACTTTCCAAACAGTTGATTGGGATATCCCAAGTTCTCTACTAGCTCTATTGGTTGACTTACATGGACTACGAACAAAACTTTCTTCAATACGTGTGACTTCTTCTTGTGACCCGGGCGGTCTTCCTCTGCTTTTACTTTTACAAACACTACCAGTCTTTTGGAACTGCTTAAACCAACGGCTTATGCTTTTTTTAGTTGGGGCTTTAATTCCAAATTTGGCATGAAATGCCCGCTGCACTAAAATTTGTGACGCAGTTTTTACAAACTGAAGAATGCAGAAAACCTTTTGGTCCACGGTCGCCATTTTCCTCAGCTGCGCCAGTAAATCAAATTATAATCTAATCCGGTGCAAACTCTACTGGTGCGCCCTCTTTTTGCAGCTTCAGAAAAAAATTTTGCACTAAAAAAAATTTGAAATTTCATCTTTCCATTGCAATAAAGATTGTTCATTTCGGATTTGTACTTTAATAAATATGAATTTTTAAAAAGGGGTCCATCACATTTAGAATAACCCTGTATTTAAAGTCTGGCTTTGACGAAATGGCACTTGACTCTTCCTTTTTTTTAGAATTGTTCATTTTTCTGAAGGGGTGATAAAGTAGAGAAAAACTGAAGAACGGATTCACAAATGTGTTATTGGTTCTAGCATAGCTTGAATACTCCACCTATTTTAAGAAATAACCCAAAGAGGTTTAAATATTTTAATTTTGTGGTGTCGAGACAGATGTCTTATTGGACAGGTCATATTCTAAGAAAGTGGGTGGGCCTTGGTTTTACCTATTCGAACAGCCATTGGTCAAAGACAGCAACGCCTCCGATAGTTCATTTTAATTAAAAATTGGCGAGAGTAGGGTTACAATAAAGAACGTAAATCTTGTCATTTTTACTTTTCCGCCACCAAAAGCAGTAACTTCTGCAAATTACATTCCAAATCTATATATGTAAAGATGGCGGTGTTCGTTTGTAACCGTTTGCCAGAAGCCCCACAGCACCTACAGACCTGAAACTTGGCTCAAAAATTCGAACGTATCCTAGTAAAATGCACCTCGAGAGCCAAATTTTAAATTTCGAATTAGTTATTTTTAAATTAATTAATTAGTCTCATTTTGGTGTATCCGCCATAATTGAGAGGGGAAAACCTTCCCCAACCCCAAAACATTATATATCGCTGGAAAGGTTTTTTTTTTTTTTTGAAAAAGAAAAGTTTTAACACGTTTCTGTCCGTTAATTAGGACAGGAGATATTAATTCATCAAATTTGAACATTTTCAAGGCTAAACTATGTACGCAATACTGAAATACTAGGTCCATTTTCCTGATCAGCTGCTCTTTTGTCCCTGAAGTTACTTTGTGGTTTAAATTTTGCGTATAGATTTAAGCCTTGAAAATTTATTCAATTTGATTAATTAATATCTCCTGTTACTTACTTAACTTTCTGTCTCTTATATTTATTTGGCGAATTGATTTAAACTTTAACATGACTTTAAGTGGAATTTAAAAGGTTGTGGAACGCATTTGAACTAAAGGATATAATAATTTTTCTTCAGAGGGGGTTAAAGTGAATTTAAATTTATTAAGTTGACTTCCTCAAAATTCGGTGTTACCGAAAATGTCACAATGGAATTATTATTGTTAAAAAAAATAGTGATGGCTATTCAGTCACTCATCGTATTTGGCGTCGTAAAGTTTGGCCACAATCGAGAATTTTAACAAACCTCCCAGCCAGTGAAACACTACTTTCTCCAAATCAAAGAAAAAGAAAACGCTCTAGTAAGGAACAGCAGTTGTTCGCAGTCTAAAGAGTATTTTATTGCATGTTTAAAACATGTATTTAATACCGCCATCACTAAATTTTTAACAATAATAGTTCCATTCTGACATTTTCGGTAACACCGCTATTCAGTTACCCTTCGTATTTGGCGTCGTAAAGTTTGGCAACAATCGAGAAATTTACCAAACCTCCCAGCCAGTGAAATCTTGCTTATTTGAGGGTCACTGTTAGATTGTAATCACTTTAAAGAGTTGGCGCGAAAGACATTATATTTCTTTCCTTTTAATGTTCACATTAAAATCATGGAAGAATGGTTGTAGCTGAGCTACCTGACGACAATCGGTTCCCTATGTTAATCAATTTAGATTTGGCGACCAATTTTACATTGAAATTACGGTTAAATCAGTGAATTATATCAAATTTCGAGGGCAAAATTGCTGTGTTCGTTGAGAGTTTTCGAAAATCTTGGTACTACAGCTGTGTTAAAAGTTCCATTGAAACGTAAAAATTTCGCTAAAAATAAATAAGTTCGTCACACACACACATACACGAAAAGAAGAAAAGTCTTAATAGTGAGTTAAACTTTATTTAGTTAACTTCCTTTACATTTGTTGCACGGGCATCGCCGTGCGGGTACTGCTAGTATTACATAAAAACACAGCGAAAATATATTTGGAGCACTTTTTTTGTAAAAAATATTAATTGATTCTAAAACTTAAGTGTTACTCACCGAAATTTCGTACGTTATTCTTCACAATGATAATAAAAACAATAAACATCAACAGAAATCAACCAGCAAACGATAAATTAAAAATCAAATTCTCTCACTTAAGATATTTACTGCAATTTATATTGTAATAAATTACAATGCAGTAAAAGAAATGTTGATGACGATAAATTTAGAAAGGTTTGCTATGAATGTTGCCTCTTTTTCGGCCTCATTATTTCTGTCAAAGAATTATTTCATCTTTTACAAAGAACGTCACATCGCCAAAATTTCGCTAAACTCACAAACATGGCACACATCCATTTTTTCCTTCTCTACCTATTTTAAGGAATGAACTCTTTTTCTCATTTGATTGACAGGTGCCATCTCCTCACGGTTTTATTGTATTAATCGAAAACTAATCTAGAATTTGAGACATCAGCTTGCTTTATATTTTTGTTTCAAAATTAACTTTAGAGATTCTAGTAAGGTACAAAACAACCCCCCTATTAAAAAAAACTCATACTTTCACTAACATATTTACTGGCAACAAGTACAGCAGTGCTTTAGCTATTTTTCAAAGCTACCACAGAAAGAATTGAGACGTGTCGTATCATGGGATCAACTTTTGTGTATCTCTCTGTCGCAAAACTCTGCACTCTGATGTGAATGGATCCAGCGTGTGACAGACGTGCCAAAACGCTCGTCGGAGGACAGGAATTTCTTGAGGAGCAGGAAAAGTGTAAATCGTCGGGAACAAGATCAGAGCTGTAGGGTGGATGATCAAACAAATTTCAGCCAAATGCCGTCAAAACAACTGGTGTGCGTCGGGTCAATATTGCAGGAGGCGGGAGAAGGGATGTAAGCTCTGTTACCACTTTATTGGCATGAGGCTGGACCTTAGAGAAAATATTAGTAAATGGAGGGCGTAAGTCGAATCGTTGGTTTAGAAAAAGCTGAAACAAAGATTCCAAGTCACATGGCGACGAATGTGAGACGTTACGTAAAACAAATGGGAAAAAAAACTGATTCTTCCAATACTTTACTTTAAAATATGTCACGTGACTTGAGATCTGTGTTTCAAGAATAAGACTTCACTCCCTCCATCTTTATTTCTTATCAATGGGCTGGGCCTGTCCGGCTAGCCTATGATTGATTCGTCGTAGAACACATGCGCAATTAACGCGGCTAATTACGTTTACTTTAAAGTGGAAAACATCGGGAAACTTACTTTCTGAATGAACCTCGTAGTAATGCATTTCGCTTTAATTTCCTTAACCTCGTGAATCATTTGACGCATTGTTGTCTCTTAATTTTCATCCCTTCCAGCTCTTCATCAAAAACTTTGCAAGTAATCCCGTTTTACAACTATCATTATTTTCTACAAGTGCAATTCTGACTAAAACTACAAGCACTTTTTTTCAGTTCCTTGCTGTGGCATGAAGACCATTTTATTTCTTGCTGTTGTTGTCTTCCTTCTGGCTAGCACTGAGGCTGCTTCTTACTCGTCTTCGTGTACAATGATAAACGGAAAGTGGGACTGCGTTAAGAAGCAGTCAGAAGATGGTAATTTTGCTTCGTCTTTTGCTTCTTCTGATGGCCAATCTAGAGAAATGAGAGCCAGAGCTGGGCATTTTAAATGAGAAAAATGGGTACGCAATTGCTTGGAGTGCTTTAGTAAGTATTATTATCTTGCACTATGCATGCATGTTAGCAATTACACGATGCAAATCTTAATTTATTCATTAAAATTCATTTGAATCTCTTAAGTTTCAAATGAATCGGAGGAAATGCTTTTTCCAAAATAGAACAAAGCTACTTTACTTTTCAAAATAATGTCTTGATGCTTGAAAATAAAAGCTGGAGACCATTTTGAGTTATTGAAAATGCTATCCTAAAAATTACTTTTTTTCTTTCTTAAAAAAAAAGGGGGGGGGGCATTCACGTAACTTTTTTAACTTGAAAGAAAACTGAACCAAAATTAGAAAAGTCAAAAGGCTCCATACCAGGTTGCTCAGATATTCAGTATTATTAGATAAATTCTGGAAAAGTATAAAACATTTTACGTTTTATCTTTCATAATTATGCAAGACTTTCTGAAACGTGGCTGATTACCATTAGGAAATTCTATTCAACAACTAATAAAATAAATGTTCAGAGTACTGGGGCGGGGGCAAGCATACTTTGTTCAAAATTATCGTTTACCACAAGAAATAGGCACTGCAGTTCATGATGGATTCTTCAGACTTTATTCATTGCATAAAATGTGAGAGAAAGACGTTGCATTCATTAACTCACATTTCATAACTCCGACGATGCCAACAAAATACATCAGTCGTAATTAGATTTGAACCTATATCAGGTCAGCACTGAACATTTCTTTATGGACTAGGACTTGAGTTTTCTTATATTGTGCTCTAAGGAACGGCAGAAATTTGTCTTTGTTTTTTAGTCCAAAATCTTCTAAACTACTGGACCGATTTTAACAATTTTTTCACCGTAGGTAGCTACAGTAACAGGGAGCAGGATAAGCTATAATTTATTTCTAAAAAGCTTAGTTTAAAAAGTTATTATGGAAAATAGTAAATTTCATGTCATTTCCCCATTAAATGATTAAATATTCAAACGATTGTTGCAAAATTTGGTTGCCTCGCAACAACAATATCAATAGTAATCATGATGAAAATTTTGAACCAAGTCTTCTCTGGAGTAAGTATGAAATGTATTGCTTTCTTAGGATTTTTATATTCATTTATGCCAATAATCGCTAACGGGGTAAATAAAAAGATAATTGATTTTGGCACCAGTTAAAAAATAGTAAGTGATTTTTTATTTATTTTTTGGAAAAACACAGCGAGAAAATAAATAACGCATTGCAGTTTGATTCCATGTTCTCCTTCACACCCAGTTAAACAACAGCATGGTCACATAAAAATACCTTTGAGAAATATGATTATAGGGGAGACTGGGGACGATTGTGACGCGGGGCGGTTGTGACAGTCGTCATATTAGCTAAACCATAATTAATACCTGGTTGAAGCAAAGAGAGAGAGTATCAGCATGTTTGTCTGAATGTGTGTCAAAGCATTGCGGTAGCCATCGAGCGACATTAACGCTACACTCTCAAAA
>JAXGGA010012438.1:0-38734 GCA_038373865.1 Uloborus plumipes
CCCATCACAATACACAAACTGATATAAAGGATCGTAATCCACACAACCTCCTCTCTCGATGCCATAACTAAAAATGAAAAGGTAGTACCTGCAATATAATATTTTATATTCAACACTTAAAAATTGAATAAATTTCCGTCAACAGATGGCAGCATCATCGTTCTTTGATATTAAAAATTATATTGTGATTCATTTAAACCGGCGACCCCAAAAACACAACAAGTGTTGCCATTCAAAGAAACCTAAATATTTGGTTGTCATAGCAACCAGATCATCACCTTGTAGTCTTGCGTAAGCAAGAACGTGTTGCCAACCGAAAACTCCCGGCGGCCCCAAAAACGCAACAAGTGTTGCCATTCAAAGAAACCTAAATATTTGGTTGTCATAGCAACCAGAAAAGGTGTTGCCATTCGAAAAAAAGCCTCATAACCTTCTTCAACGTGTAAAACTCCCGGCGGCCCTGAAAACAACTCAACCCCAAGCAGCAGCCCCTAAACAACTCAACCCAGGGTGGGGGAGGTGCAGGTGGGGGAGGGAAGGTCACAGGCGCAACGGGGGGCGTGGCAGGCGCAACGGGGGCGTGGCAGGCGCAGCCGGCTGCGCGGCTGCGCCGTTGCAGGTGAATCCCCAATTTTACCCTACTTGCGAGATTTGAGGACGTATTTCTGAGAGTGCTCGTAGTTTAATTATCATACTGGTGGAATTTCATTGAAATAATCTTTCGAGAATTTCCTGCAACCCCACAATCTAGAACAAGGGTTCTCAGCCAGAGGGGAAAGTAAAAGAATTTCGAGAAAGTTTTCTTTCACATTACTCTTTGAATCTGGATTTTTCAGTATTAACATGTGCCAAATATTGAGTCAAAATCAAAATATTGATCATTGAAGTTAACCGGATTTGCGCTTTGTCAAGTTACAATCTGTCTAGTGTTCAAAAACTTGCCAAATACAAACAGTAACATCCCACCGTTGATGTTTTGAAAATGACTGGTGTTATATAATAATATCACTTAGGTCTTAGATTACCTTAAGTTTATTTATATTTAGTTCTTTGAATCTTTAACTTCCTGTTTTCTAATAAGAGTAAGTTAAAAATGAAGTTATGTGTAGTGATGTTAAATTTTGTGTTCCAACTTATCTATCTTTTTATTCAATAACCAGCTTGAACGACGGTGAAATAGCGAATTTGCATTTCTCAGGGGACTCGGTTTTTAAAAAAAACGTAAAATACGGAAAAGCACCTGCTGGAAAAAAGTATATTGCTTCAAAACTGTAAAATCTTCGTTTCGTGGTATTCTAACCAGATTGTTTCAAAATCTGATTTTCTGACTGTATTGCTTACATTGAACATATGAACTAAGGGGGTTCCTTACATCAGTGTTCAAAGGAAGACGCAGAGTTTGAAAATTTTAGAATATCTGACCAACAACAGATCAACGAATTTTCTCCAATACACTCAGTTATCTTTCTGGACGTGTCATTGGCATCAGTTAGACCCCCTAAAATGCTCTCAGTACAGCATCCTTGAAACCAAAATCCCACTTTAGTCAGCGAACTATTTTCAGAGAAACATATCTCCTACTGGCAGCACCCGATACAGAAAAATCTCTCCACAGGAGGAGACAAATACGTATGGATACACCCCGAAACGAAATACCAGAAAACTTCTCCTCGACATTCCCAAACGCTTTGGTGAGAAAACTCTTTGTCTGGTGTCGGTAAGCATGACCCCCGCCCCCTCCGCCCCCCACGGCACGCGCCATTAGTGACGCTCGGCTGAACAGAAGGAGGGGGCTCAGGGGGGTCGGTCGACACCTCATTTCGTCTCTTGCGTCCTTAGCGACGGAAGCGACTGCAGAGATACGAGATGGAGAAAAGAAGGCGAAACGCGTCTTGAGATGCGACATACTTGGTCATTGAGCAACATTCCAAGATCATTAGGCACTTAGGTACTTTCGGGTTTGGTTATAACCATGGACGTACGTATATTAGCGGAATCAGGGGGTGGTCAAAGGGATAGCTGTCCCCCTGTGATGCGAAACACTTTTTATCAGTTGCACTAGCATTGTCAATCTGGCTCTCATTCATACAAAAATTTTATCCATGCATCATGTACGAAAAACGTGAAATTTTAGTTAAGAATTTTATAAGAATTATATTCGAGAAATTTTAAGAGCTTTATAATTCCAATACTAGTTAAATATAGACAATTTATAAATTGCAAATTTGTATTTTTCCTGATAATTAATGTTTTCCAAAATAAAAAACAATGTTTAAAAAACAGAATGTTGTAAAAAGGAAATTACTTTCTGTGTATAATATTTTAAAGATGGGTTTAAATTTTACATGATTTGTTTTACTTTCACTTAACTGATAAGGTATAAAATTAGCTCACTAAATCTTGACCCCCACACAAAAATTTCTGGATCCGCCTCTGCGTACATATGAGGGCATGTGAGGCCCTCAAGACCCCCCCCCCTCCTCCCTCTTAGAAATTACTACTTATTTGCTTTTAAAACTATTTTTTCGGGAAAAATGTAAGAATGGAAGAAAAAAAATCAGCAACAACAGAAAACGTAATCTGGAAAACGTAAATAGCTGCAGTTCTTTTTGAAGATTATGCAGGGACGTCATTTCAGGTTTTTCTAGGGGGGGGGGGCAAAGGGTCCAAACACAATGCAATTTCACTGGAAAACATCAAAAACAACGCCCACTTATATGTAATTACATTGATTTCTCAAAGCCAGGGGGGGGGGCAATTGCCCCCCCCCCCCAAAATGACGGGCCTGAGATTATGCAAGTGAAATCATATTTTTGAGCTTCTTTGGAATTTAACCGATGTGGAGGTAAATTAATTTATGTATTTGTTTGAATTTTTTTTTCAACCGAGAGCTGTTTCACTTAAATTAGAACTTATTCAAGAACCTACTTTTAGCGTCTGGTATTGCCATCCGTATAGTCTATTGACCTTGCAATAAATGCATTTTAAAACCATACTGTAAAAAATGAAAATTGTTTTTACATTACAATACAACTAATTTTATAGTAATTAACTGCAAAAATTGCTAATTTTACGGTGCTAAACTGCAAAATTGCTAAATTTACGGTACTAAACTAAAATTGCTAATTTTACATAGTAACAAACTGTAAATTGCTAATTTGACAGTTTATTACCGTGTATTTTACAGTTTCAAACTGGAACCTCTGCAGCCAGTATTATACTGCTATTTTTATAGTATAATACAGCTAAATTTTACGGCAATAAACTGCAAAATTTCTAAGCTTACAGTAAGCAACTGTAAAATTGCTAGTTTTACAGTTTATTACTGTGCATTTTAGTTTTAAATTGGAACCTCGGCTGCCAGTATTATTCTGTAAAAAGAACAGTCCATTTTTTTGCAGTGCACCGCAGTTGGTGTAAAAGCAATATAATAGCGCTCTCACATAAAATGAAAAAAAAAATTCAGCATTTGTTAGAATTAAGAATTCGTCGGATTAAACTGAAAAACAAATTAAGTGCTGTTCTACTACTACGTAGTTTAAATTGAAAACGACGGGATGTAAACACCTGAGTGACAGTTCATCGCTAATTTCGTGAATTTCTGTAAGCATTCTTATCGTGATTTGGCCCTTTTATCGCACTCATTTCGAACAAACATGTCTGCCAGCACCTTCCTAACATTCCATCTACCTTAAAAGAAGAGGAATCTTCCCCGATCTTTCTCAGTAAAATCTCTTTCCTTCAATCCCCCCACTGTTCTGAAAAGAGTTCTTCAGGAGAATTGCATTTTCTGAGACGCAAAAAGGTGCATCAGTTGCGAAATTTCGGAGGAGGGGATAACAGAGCCTCCCTCTCTCTGTTGTTTCGAAATTCGAAACAAATGCCCTCTGTGTGGTGATGAAAGAAGCGTAGAGCTAGCGTAAGAACAAAAGCGATAACTCAAATGTCAACACCCCCCCCCCCCATTCGACAAACCCCTGAGAGTTGCTCTACAGGATTTTTTTTATTTTATTTTTATTTTATTTTATTTATTTTTTTTAATTTACTTTTTACTCGCTAGCTTATTACCCGGCGTTGCCCGGTATGGCAGTATGTTTAACTTATTTCTTGCTAAAATGAAATAGGTGAGCCTTAAATTGGTAATTCATTGTTAATCGTAATCTTTGTTGGGAAATACTCATATTTAAATGTGTTAAGTTTTGCCAATTTGTATGCTTAAAGGCATATCTCTATTACTCTATATATTCAAAATTGAAAGATAATAAACATTTTGAGACAAACAAAATTTTAATTTTGAGCTTTTTGGATTTTTTTAAAATTTCAAACCCTACCTATGTGAATTCTAGTGCATCAAGGAACTTATGTAACAAGTTTGATGAAAATCCGACCAAAAACTGGATTTGTATAAGGAACAAGCATGCAAACAAATATACATACACAGGCCCGATTAAGATACCACGGGGCCCTAGTCCAAATACTTTTTTGGGGCCCGCTGTACTGAGGCTTTACAATTTTAGGCATAGGATAAAACAAATTTAGGCATTGACTTTAGCAATTTTAGCCATTTGGGTTCCCCTAAACTGTGGGGGCCCTAGGCCGCGGCCTAGTTGGCCTATTCAGTAATCAGGCTCTGTATACATCATACATCCATTTATATATATCTATAGATTTCTTTATTTATTTATTTACTTGAAGAAGAACGAACGCTTCATTCTTAGGCATGACTTAACATACACGCAAGTGGTCAGAGAAGTCAGACCTGGATGAGGAGTATCCGAGTTTAAATCCCGGCTGTATGGATGTTCTCTCTCTCCTGGTCCTTGTCCTTTCTTTGTGTTGCGCTGTGAAAGGTTGCCTACCCTATAAACAGGTCCTTATGGCATGTGTGTACTGTGGAATTCGGACTTCACACCAAATGACGGCACAGTTGGAAAAGTGAAGAAGCATATCCCAAATTGCTGGCCAAGCTCGCCCAAGACAGCATCAACACTGCAAAAAATAAAGTGTTGTTTTTACAATAGAATACTAGCAGCAGAGGTTCCAGTTTAAAACTAAAAATCACAGTAATAAACTGTAAAATTAGCAATTTTACAGTTTATTACTGCAAAATTAGCAGTTTTAAAGTTTATTAGTGTAAAATTAGCAATTTTACAGTTTATTACTGTAAAATTAGCAATTCTTGCAGTTTGTTACTATAAAATTAGCTGTACAGTGCTGTAAAAACATTATCTATTTTTTACAGTGAACAACAGCAGGAGAGGAAAGGTATCTCAGTTACGCCATCATTTTTCATGATTTTGCCCCCCCCCCCCCAAAAAAAAACCCCGTTCACGAAGACCTATTCATTATTAAATACTTTGTCAGATAGATATTTTTTATCATCAGTCAATTGATGGTATTCCCTCCCCCCCACAAAAAAATAAATAAATAAATAAATCAAAATAAGTAAAAACCATCCAAGAGAACTTTTCAGTTTCTTAATAATTTGATTAACTAATTGATATTTGATCAACACTTATTTTTACACTTAGATATACATATATACACTCAATATTCACAATTGGGGGAAAAAATAAAGAACTAGTTTCACTAAGTTTTCGATCATTTGTACATGTCATCTAGTGAACTTGGCTTTAATACCGTCTTGAATTCCATTTAAAGAAGCAAATTGCTGTATGGGAGAGTTTTTTCCAACTCTTGTTATTGGCTTTGAAACTTGTTATTTCTATCATATTTAGGGTCTACTTTTTAAAAATGTATTTCTCGAAATATATAAACCATTACCAACCTTCAGTCTTAGTTACATACTATTTTGGAAAAGTGTCAATCATATCATAAAATTCATCAATTGATTATTGCTTCTATTGGTGTTCGAAGTCACAGTAGGATAATTTAAAAAAGATAATTCCATACATCAGTTGAAGTTATAACGCTTTCCTCATTTTTATAACACATAATTGCCGGAAACTTGACATTTTAACAGCTATATAAAACAGCTATAGATATACGGGAAGTTGTAAAAAAAGTATGAATTGATGCTTCTAAACAGAGACATTAAAACCAAAGCGCGAATAAGCTTTGGAAAAAACATTAAGCCTTGGAAAGTGGCTATTTTGCGGGAAGATAATTTCTTCTTCACCACCAATTCATCCTTCGTTCATCTGAAAACAAGAATGGTTTTCCCTGTTAGCAGCCATTTTGCTGCAACCGACGAAAAGAGGCGTGAAGGTGTGAAGAAGAAAAAAAGAAAATGACGATGACATGCAGAACGCTATATTTCGATCAGTCTTTTGCAGAATCGAATGCATTGTCGAGTTGCTAAGAATATAATGAAAAGATAATTATATTCAGCAGTTCATAAACAGTAGCTTTGTTATGTAATCGAAAGTGTTGCGTGGTAAGTTGTTCAACACGCTACCGTTCGAAAATATCAATATTTCAACGAGCTTTTTCTGCTGTTTGCTTTACTCTAAAGGTCCCTTAAATGTCTTAATTCTAGATGAGTTAAATATCGTATAATAATGCGATTTTTCTTTTGAAAATACATGATAAATAGCCTTGGCCGAAGCAGAAAGAGAAGTACACCAAAAGTGTTAAAGTAATTTGAAGAAACTAGCATTTTATTTGAGATTATTAAAATATCAAATAACTTGTTTATAAAAAAATTTTTCTGGAAGTTTTCCGGATCTCCAGCCAAGTGCTGGTAGACCCCTTTGGGGTCCGCTAACACTTGGGAATCGTAAACTTTGGGAATCCCTGCCCTACATGTTTAATTTTAAAAATAAATCAAAATTTAAGGATACATTTGCGACACAATGAACTAACGAAACATTTTCCTCCTGTTTTTAGCGTAGCCAAAAATCGGAGCATGACAAGTATTTAGTTTTGGAATACCCCGCACATTTTTACTTCATATTGCAAAATCATTTCTAGTTCAGTAGCTCCTTTAATACACCAATGTGTTTTGGAAAAAGAAAATTTTAAATCTCAAAGTTAAAGCAGCTGATTATGTTTCTGAATTGAAGTTATAACGTGGAGGATACTCCCTCTTAAAATCGGCAACTGAAACCCTTCCAGGTAAAACCAATATTTCTGAAATGCGGATTAGTCAAAAAGGCATTAAATACAAATGCATTGTCCAAAGCTTATTTTAAAATTAAAAAACTATTATCTGAAGTAAAGAGGAGATAATCGTGTAATTATAGTCAAATCGTTACTTTTCGAAATTGAAAAGTTAACCTAAACTGTTGGTTATACTATGTAAATATTACGCACAAGCAAATTACATGCAAATATGCTTACTGTATTTATTTATGTATCATAATAAAAAGCAGTCGAATTTCTAAAAGGAATTTTTTTTTAATGCATATTGCACTAAATAAAATCCAACGCAGTAGAGATTCTCCTGAAAAATCTATTGAGAGGAGCAGAAAATTTGTTCCTCCCTCTTTTGCTTATGACCATATAGACTTGCCGAAATAGCATACCCAGCGCCTCATTCGTAAGAAAAATGCTGATAAATTTTTCTACAAACACGTAATGCTAATGCATCACGTGTTAGCAGTGTAAAAGTTTAGGCTTTTGAATAGTTGAGAGACACAACAAGGCAATAATTTTTCCTTTATGGATAGGCGACGTGACGGACTGCTTGCTTCATTGAGCAGTATAATTTCACCGCCACAGTTAGTTATAATGAAAAGTTAAATTTTATTATTTTATTTTAAGCTTTTTTGTTTTGAGCTTTTTTGGTCGATAGACCTTGGCGCCTTTGAGGCTTTGGTGCCCGTGCGTCGTGTGCCGCACGACGGCGCACATTGGGACAGCGCAGCCCTGGGAATTATGAGAATGATTCGAAATCACACCGCGCCACCGAGGCCCCCCTGGCTACATTCTAACATAGGTTTTCTGCGAATGTGCTGAAAAGGTAAAACATTTCTCTTCCTTTCCAAACCATATCTTGACAAAACACAAGAATAATTGCACGAGAAAGAACTTGTCCCAGCAAAACCAAAGTTGGGGCTGAGAAGAACTATCTACAATTTAAAACTCATTCCACCTCCTCCCATTGTTTCGCGATGGTTTTACTTTTCACAGCTCCGCTCAATTTACTCGCTTTTAATGCGATGGCGCTCGACGGTCATTAACTCTCCTCCCCCTGTTGTCAAGGCAACGGTCACCCCACCGCGACACCGTCACAGCCCATTGATCGTATCGCTATCTAGGGGAGGCAAAATGGCGCATCTGGTAGCGATTTGGACACGAGAGTTTTCGTCACTTTTCCTTCTTTTTTTTTTTTGCATGTGTTTTGAGTTTGTGGCAGATTCTGGGTCATCGTTGGAGCGGAACCGGAGTTATTATCTCGGACGCAGGGACTGTCTCCAATTTTGCCACCCCTGTGAAATGACTCCGAAAACGAGCTTAAAATACTACGGAAAGCGTGCGCTCTGTTTCGGTTGGGATAAAGGGCATTAAATAAACGTTAAGTACACAGAAATAGAATGTTAAATAATCTGCTCGTGGTGGAGGGGGAAAAATGTCCAGAAAAGGAAGCAAAAATTTCGAACTGATTTACTCCTCAAGAAAACCTTTGCCCAAAAGCTAAATTTTGTTCTGCAATCAGTTAAATTTACAGTGAAATAATGATTACAAAAATCGTTGCGATTTCGTGAAAATAGTTTTTGGCTAATTAATAAATTCACAGACAGTAGCGTTGCTGGGAATGAGCCTTTAGGTAAGGATTTTGGACAGAACTTCCCTTAAATGTATATAAATTACCGTGTTTGTGCGTGGAATGACAATATGCACCCAAAACCAATAGTCTGTGAGACGAATGCACAAAAGATGCTTAGAAACATGGTTTCATTTGCCAACTTCGGGGACTACAAAATGTGATATATTTTTCTGAATCCTTAGAGTCTACAGATGAAAAAAACACAATGTTCCCAAAAAAATACTGCTTCATTAATTTTTTACAGACCATTAAAAATGCATGACGAAATAGGCGAAAATGAAATTCTAGAGGAGGATAATTATGTTAAATATCATAAAAATGTGTCTGTCTCTGTCTATATATTTATATGTACATATAGATGGATAGATAGATACTGTTTGATATTCTTTTCGGCGACCTTCCTCGAATTTGCGCATGCGTCAGGTTTCAATTGATTTTATGAAACTAGGGGTGATTGTGATAAGAGAGATAAGGAATGGGTAGGGATTTTTCTTTGTTTTGTTTTGTTTTTCGTTGGATTCGTTTATTTGAGGTGTTGATCGATTCTTGTCAATTCTCTTAATGTTTTTTTTTTCTTTTTTTTCATTTCTCTTCCTTATCAGGTCTATGAAAATAAAATGATATCGGACAAAGTAGAATTGCTGCCATCGTGCATTTTCGTAATCAAGTTGCCTGCCTCTTTAAAATAGAATCGTTCAACGGTGCTAGGCTCGGGTTTCGAGGTCGGACAGTAGATAGATAGATATTTATAAAAAAAAGTGTTAACAAAAGTAAGTAAACAATTTTTCAATTTAAATATAAATTTGAAAAAAGGAAACAAATACCTTTGTGTGTGAAAAAAAGCATATAAAAAAACATATTAAACGCAAATGAGCAGGAAAACGGCATACACGTGTTTCGGCGTTGCAAGAAACACCCTTTTCAATGCTAAAAACGTGAGTTTATGGATGAAATTCCTCGTCAAATTTATCAAATATTAATTCTAACTGAATTATCATGATCAGAAAAATCATTTATGCACATCTGCTGACGCAAGAGCTTCATTTAATGAATATCTTTGCACCTTTATGTACATTTTTTTTTGAAGAAGGAGTTTTCTGGTATGCATTGAAGATGTGTTTTGCAAATTATCTAGTGCAGTAGAAATAGTGTTTCACTATTTCAATGATGTCAGTATTTATAATGTGTACTCAATGAATTATTTACCATTGATTCCTTTTTTTTTGGATTTCTGCAGGTTAAAAATCTTTTTTCCTGAACTCTCCCCTCCCTTTTTTTTTGTTCTTTCAGCAAATTACATACAAGATAGAGAGAGATGCCCCTACAACAGGGTTTAACTTTCTGCAGAGCTCATTGGAGCTGAGTTCTTGCACTTCGTTTCAATTGTAGCTGAATTTTTGTATTTTTGTCTAAATTCAGGCTTTTTACGTTCAAAAATAGGTTCTGAAGACTATAGGGCTCCTGCCTTTATTTTGTTAGCCCCACCCTCGATTCTTGTCAATCCTCTCTTTGTTTTTTAATTTCGATTACCTGCTTGCTCTATAACCTGGTATTTCTTTATGCTACAAAATACATTCATAGTTTATATATCAGCCACAAATTTACAAAACACTTATTCACTGTGAGCATACGCATGTATCACACGCAAATTTAGTATTTCATGTAAATAAATGGGTAAATACAGGGTTCATATGATAAGTAAAGACCCAATGTGTTATTTTACCAACCAACAGTAAGGTGTATTATAATATTAATTAGTATTAAAACTGCATGCCAAGTTATAAAACAGTCATACAAAATAAACTTTTAAAATATCGTCTGTTAAAAAAATGCAGCAATGATAAGAAACAGAGAGGTTTTCATGAAACAGAAAATGAAACTACTTTTAATTTTAGTATCGTCTGCTAATGTTAATTTTATATTGCTCACATGCATCAGTTAGAGTTGTTGTTATGTTCAAGATTTGTACGTCAGTTATTGCGATTAAGTTGTCAATAAATGTTTTTGTGCAGTAAGTACTTCAATCTTGTACTTGACTGATCTAATGCTGGCTGTAGTGCAATTAACGAAACAACGAGATTAAGAGCAAGCGGAAATGCGGATTGATACATTTTTCGATTTTCTTTGTTATTAAATCACAAAAGATATGAAGTAAGTATATTATAACTTATTAATATATTTTGCAACATAAAATCGTATGGAAAAGAAAAATTAAGGTAGAAAAACTGTTTATTGAAATTTTAAATTACAAATATTTTGTGCAAAAGCGCCACCTAGAGGCAATTTTTGTTGTGAAAGAGCCAACAGGCTAAGGAATATAGTCCCTATTTCAGTTATTAATTAAAACTTAATGAGACAAGCTCTGCTTGGGAACATTGGATTTTTCGATTGAGTACATCACTATTAATAGATTTCAAGCAAGTTCCCGTAGTCCCAGAGATTGGTAAACGAACTTGAACGATATCGGTGCTTGGCCCACAGACTAAAGGGTTCTGGACGAGGTTTTGACCCCAAAACTTACTAGCAGCGCCGCTGGACACAGAAATAAAATTTGAGAACAAAAGACAAAAACTACTTAGGGCAGCTCTATTACTCCATTCTAATGTGCTGCACTTGAAGTACGATTTAAATGCAAGCTTTCTCTTTTATTTCAGTAATAAACAGTATTTTTCTGAAAAAAAAAAACATTTTCTCTCCTATTTTAAACATACGAACAGTAATAAAATAGAATCAACTAAAACCCGTTTTCCCTTAGAAAAAAGGAGTTATCCGAATTTGATTTCCCGAATGGGGTCCGGTTCCCAATTTATTGAGAGAGTTAGGGCCCTGCTCCACATCAGCGGAAAACGCGAGCGTAAAGCAGAAGCGTAAAATGGATTAAATAGTGTTCCTATGGAAAGTAGGATTTTCGGTTTCTGCCTCCGGTTTCGGTCGCGTTTTCCGCTGATGTGGAGCAGGGCCCTTAGTGTTCGACTGTAGAAAGTTTCAGTACAAAGATATAAAAACAGAAAATCATACCACGACAAATTGATTTAACATTACAACAACATTTTTACTGCAGCATGCCGAAAATAAAATTACCGTGCTCAACATAGTGGTGTCTCAAATATTATACCGAAGTTTCCTTTTCATTTCTTTTTTTTTTTTTTTTTTTTTTTGCGATTCCGAGAACATCTGTTTCTGTGCATCTATACGGAGAAGCCAAACTTGTTATTATTAACGGGGAAGAAAAGAAAGAATGGAAAATTAATTATGCGCATAAGTGCACCAGAAGTAGGCTAAACAAAGCACACAGAAAAGGGCTTGGCTTACTAAGTGGGTAGAGCTACCCTCGATTATGAGAGAGAATCGAAATTCAGGGATGCGATTACCGCGATTAAGACGATATTTAACTGATAATGCTCCTACCCGGAACTTTCGTAATTATGGAAAGGCTAGGCTTTGTGAGCATGTGTGGAGTTTGAGTGTAATTTCTTAAAATATTATTATTTTTTACTGAGAAGAGCTGGAGTAAGGATGACCAAAAGGACCGTTTAAGCCGCAGCACTCGGCAAAAATTTGTCTAAGTCTCATACGGATTTATTTACTTACGTAATTATTTTTTATTTTACTGACTCTTTTATCATTTTACAGATCAATGTCCTCGCAGTTATTAATAAGTTCATCAAATGAATATAAACATCTCAAAATCAATATTCTATCTAATGCAAATAATAGACATGGTTCATTGAATTGTAGTCACAAATTGTTTAAAAAAAAACTCCAATAAATTTACTTCACAATTAGGTACGGATCCAAAGGAGTGGAATGAGAGTCGTTCCAACAGCTGCTCCGCTCTTGTGTATATATGCGATTGTTCTTCTTTGTATGGAAGTATAATAGAGTGGAGCACCGTTTATATGTTTTTGAAGGGACCTTGGGAATAAAAACGCATTTATGAAAACAACGCTTAACAATTACACGTTAATAAGTATTGGACTCTGCCGGGACAAATTAAAAAAACGTGTAATTGATAAAAACGTATAAAAGAAAGGTATGAACGGTGCTTCATTGTAAATATTTGACCTGGTGAAATTCTTAGTTTTACGACCATGGTTTGAGGCCTAGTCGTAGTTTTTGATGCTTAATTTTTTATTAAGAAATTAGTTTTATGGTCGTAATTTCATGTAGTCATAATTTTCACTAGATAATATCTTAAGGCATTGATAATTTCGATTACTAATGTAAATAAATCTTTCCTTCATCCACAAGAAACTCTCTGGTAGCAATATGATTATTGCAGCATTCGAAAGTTATATATTCTGCTTAAACTGTTTAAATTATTTTCAGTCCTATAGCCGAACGTTTTGGCAACTACAGAAGAAAAACTAAGGATAGAAAGAAAGAAAAAGCTAGGTGCCAATGACGCCTAATTTCCATATACTTTTGATCTTTTCATTCCTCAGAACTCCCTTAGTAATATTCAAGCCATAACAATGCCCTTTTAATTAACTGTTGCACTGTAAAAAATGAATGTTGTTTTTACAGTATAATACAGCTTAAATTTATAGTAATAACCTGATGTCAACTTGCTCGTTTTACTGTACTAAACTGTAAAATTGCTAGTTTAACAGTTTATTGCCGTGCATTTTACAGTTTTAAACTGGAACCTCTGCTGCCAGTCCAAAACTGTTGTTTGTACAGTATAATACAGTTAAATTTTACGGCAATAAACTGTAAAATTTCTAACTTTAGAGTAAGAAACTGCAAAATTGCTAGTTTTGCAGTTTATATCTGTTCATTTTAGTTTTAAATTAGAACCTCGGCTGCCAGTATTATACTGCAAAAACAACAGTTCGTTTTTTGCAGTGTAGAAAAGCAGGACTATTTCAAATGGAGTCACAAACTTCCTACCTCCCTTACTATTTGTAAGCAGAAGCAGAACACAAATGGTTCGCAATCCTAAAAAAATCATACTTCAGTTATGACAAGGACTAGAACTTTTGGCTTTCACGCTTATTTTGATGGCACAGACTCTACAGAGATAACCATCCTATATTCCCCTCACTGCCAACAACTAACAAGTGCTACAGAATGTTACTAGGAAATCTTTCACCTCATTCCAGGTAGAAAATTGTATAAAAGAGAAAGGACAATGATGCCTAGCTTTCATATCCCAATTTCGAACGTTTTGAGCCTCCCATTCCTACCAACTCCCTTGCGTAGTAATATACAAGCTATAACAAAGCCATTTAATTAACTGTTAGAAGAGCAGGACTATTTCAAATGGAGTCACAAACTTGCTACCACCTTTACTATTTATAAGCAGGCACAGAACACAAATGGTTCGCAATCCTTAAAAAAAATCACACTTCAGTTATGACAAGGACAAGAACTTATGGTTTTCACACTTATTCTGATGGCAGAGATGACTCTACAGAGATAACCATCCTAGATTCCCCTCACTGACAATAACTAACAAGTGCTACAGAATGTTACTTGGAAATCTTTCACCTCATTCCAGCACGAAAATTGCAAGTCCCTCATTAGCCAAAAATTTCTCAAAGAATCGCAGACGGGATTCTCGAAGCCCCAAATCTTGCTGCTGCATGGAAGCCTTCTGTAGAGGGAGAAGAAGTAGGAAGTGGAGAAAAGAAATCCCTCCTTACCATCCTGTCACTTTAGACGTCTTGCTTGCTGATGGATTACTGTAGGGGGGGGGGTGCTCAAAGGGGGGGGGATTTCTCTCCCCATTACGCACGGAGTAGGGAAGTTTTCTTTCGTTCTTTGTCTCGAAATCAGCTGAGCGTTGGAAAAAAAAATTACAAACTTTGGTTGCTGTAATGACGCCTCGATGGGCACCCCAGTGAACAGGAGACTTTGTCGTGGTGAAGTTACCGTTATGGTGACTTTAGAGGTCTTTTTACTAGACATAACATGATGAGACAAATGAGTTTTGTTTCTGCCATTTTAAATGCACCCCTACCCTCTATTTACCCAAAAAACAGTGCACAAAGTGCAGTCGGACCAATTTTCTAACAAACAACAGTTACGTCAAAAAGAGCTTTGGCGTACTCTTCGTGTAGTACAGCGTACGAAACGTATGAAAACCAACACTGTAAAAATGAATGTTGTTTTTACAGTATAATATAGCTAATTTTATAGTAATAAACTGTAAAAATTGCTAATTTTACAGTAATAAACTGAAAATTTCTACTTTAAAGTACTAAACTGTAAAATAGCTAATTTTACAGTAATAAACTGCAGAACTGCTAATTTTACAGTTAATTACCGTGCATTTTACAATTTTAAACTGGAACATCTGCTGCCAATATTATACTGTTGTTTTTGTAGTATAATAAAGCTAAATTTTACGGCAATAAACTGTAAAATAGCTAACTTTACAGTAATAAACTGTAAAATTGCTAGTTAACAATTAATTTTCTACAATTTGCAGTTTCAAATTGGAACCTCGGCAGTCAATATTATACTGCAAATTCATTTTTTGCAGTGCAGTTGCTTATTGCTGTTAATTTTTTGCTCATTAGCAACGTTTTTCTCAGTTAAACAATTATGTAAAACCAAAATACCACTCTCAGATGTCAAAATCTGGCTATGCTGCTTGTGCGTATATAACAACCACACCAATTTCTTTGAGCTAAAAAATATTTGCATACAATAACAGTCTACTTACAAATTTCCCTACACTGCAAAAAATGAGCTGTTGTTTTTACAGTATAATACTGGCAGCCGAAGTTCCAATTCAAAACTGTAAAATGAACAGTAATAATCTGAAACTAGCAATTTTACAGTTTCTTACTGTAAAGTTAGAAATTTTACAGTTTAGTACTATAAAATGAACAATTTTACAGTTTATTGCTGTAAAATCAGTAATTTTTACAGTTTGTTACTATAAAATTAGCTGTATTATATACCGTAAATAAAAACAACATCCATTTTTTTTTTAGTGTACTTGTTTTCTAAAGAAACAATTACATTAAGACTTAGTTTTTCCATATCTATTTATTCCGGATTTAAATCTAAGACTTCAGCAAACAATTTTGTATATGCATAGATATAGCAATTTGAATTTATGATAGTAAAAATGTAGTTGTAAGTACGTCGAACACTCGTTTTTAGCCTACTTTCCCGTTAAAAATAAAAGAAAGACGAAAAAAGCATTAAAAGTGGCTTAATGCATCTAAAAAATATCGCCAAGTCCGAAAAAAAAAACCCAAAAAGAAATAGAAAGGGAAAATGAATATCGAAAAATTAAAAATTTGAAAGTAGGGTATTGAGATGTGGAATTTATGTGTGTGTCGGTCGGTCGGTCGGTCTGTCTGTCCCCCGCCTAATAACTTTTGAATGAACATTCCGATTTGGACAAACTTTTTTTTTTGTTGGAAAGATCTCGGCGAGTACAGCTCATTCCCATATTTGATTTTTCGATTTGAACAATTTTTGGTTCAACTTTGAACCGTTCAAACAACCTGTCCCGCGATGCTAACTTTTGAGTGAACAGTCCGATTTGAACAAACTTTTTTTTGTTCAAAAGATCTTATCAAGGATACTTCATTCCCGTATTTACATTTCCGATTTGAACAATTTTTGGTTCAACTTTGAATCTTTCAAACAACCTGTCCCGCGATGCTAACTTTTGAGTGAACAGTCCGATTTGAACAAACTTTGTTTTTGTTCGAAACATCTTACCAAGGATACTTCATTTCCGTATTTACATTTCCGATTTGAACAATTTTTGGTTCAACTTTGAACCGTTCAAACAACCTGTACCGCGATGCTAACTTTTGAGTGAACAGTCCGATTTGAACAAACTTTTTTTTTTTGTTCGAAGGATCTCAGCAAGGATACTTCATTACCATATTTAAATTTTCGATTTGAACATTTTTTTCGTTCAACATTAAACCGTTCAAGCAACCTTTACCCACCTAATAACTTCTGAGTGAACCATCCGAATGGAATAAACTTTTTTTTGTTTGAAAGATCTCGGAGAGGCTCATTCCCATATTTCGCTTTTTGATTTGAACCATTTTTCGTTCAATATTGAACCGTTCAGAAAAAAAAATTAACATTAGCGCCTACGGGGAATTTAAGTTTAATGTTGATCCTGAACTTAAAGTCAGATTTCCTTCAAACTAAATTTGTAAGAAAATGGTTTTGATAAATAATGTTTTTAAAGTACTTTTCTGAATAATCTTCTGTGAGGACTGTGATTCCGACTCCGACTCCGCAAACGTATCGGAAATGCAGGCTCAGAAAAAAAATGACTGGGTGTGCAGACGATTTTTTGTTTATTTATTCATTTGTTTTATTTTATTTATTATTCATATTATTTATTTTATTTATTGTTTTGGGGGCAGACGATTTTTTTTTTGTAACAAAAATGTTTCATTCACGAGGGCATTTTATTCTTTATTTATATTTAACTACTGGCAACGGATTAAAAGTGAAATTCGAGACATTTTATCAACGGACGAGGTTTTTTTTTTTTTCTTTCTTTGATAAAATGTGTTTTGATGTTCTTTGTTCTCTTATTTACTTATTCTACGATTGAGAAATTTTTCTACGGAAGAACTGTAACAGTTACATTCTTTAAAAGGTGCTACAAAACTTCATTTATTCATTTATTTACTTTATGTGTGTCTATTTCATCTGATGAGAGGGGTATATTTTGCTTTAAGAAACCAGCTTTAAGTGCTAAAAAGGTATGTTTGACATAATTTTCAGTCTCATGTAATCAAGAGAATAATGATCAGATGCTAGAACGCCGATGTCGATGTACGGGAAAGTAGGCTCGTTTAGTTCTTGACAGAACTTCTTGTTTATATTTATTTAAGACACATCTTCTGATAAGATTGTAATACAAATTATGGTAAATCTGCACAACTTGTTTGAAACAAGTTGTCTCGTAACTAACTTTATGTAATTCTGCAACGAAACATTATTTTTTTGTAATAAAAGGCAATTCTGCTTGTTTAGCGTTTTACTTATCCGCTTAACGTGTACCCGTATTATCCAGATTTTTGATTATCCAAATTGATTTTGGCACAGGTTAGTCCAGATAAACGAGGTTGTACTACTTCTGAATTATTTTCTACTTAAAAAAATATTTTACACTGCAAAAAATGGAGGTTGTGTTCACAGTATAATACAGCTTATTTTATAGTAATATTATACTGTAAATATTTTTGGAAAAAAAAATAGAACCGACTTCAGTTGGGAATTGCTCTAAAAAGTAAAAATTAATTTTTTTCTTTGAACACCATCGAAACTACTTTTAAACATAAGTTTTGAAGTCGGCACAAAAACGATAGGTAAAATGATATTTAACCATATTTTGCCAACATTTTTCAGAGAAACCATTGAAAATTAAAAGCAGAATATTTGTACAATTACACGAATGTGTGGTAATCAATGAAATGAATCCATTAAAATTTATATTTATAGTTGAGTTGTAGTTGCGTATGATTCTATACATTGTTTTTGCGCCGACTTCAAAACTTATGTTTAAAAGTAGTTTCGATGGTGTTCAAAGAAAAAAATTATTTTTTACTTTTTAGAGCAATTCCCAACTGAAGTCGGTTCTATTTTTTTTTTCCAAAAATATTTTATTTCATTCTTTTTAGTGTAAATGCACTTAACCCTTCACTGCACGGTGTGCCAGATCTGACACAAACCAAATAAACCCTCATACATTCCTATGATTTTTAAATGCAGTTAAACTGAGCTTTGTGCCCCTTCTGGAACATTGCTATAACAGTTTAGTGTGATTTTTATGCACTAGTTAGTTGCACTAGTCTAGGTATTACAGTTCTTACTTTTGAAAGAAAGAGTGTCTGCATTTCCGTTAGAAGTGTGCTTAGTCATTATTTCCTTTGTTCTAGAAATGTTTAAATACACTTAGTGGAAAGTTTGTTTATACCACTTATGGCACAAAACACATTGTAGATTATTACACTTATCGGTATACAAAGCATATGCTATGTGCTTTGTGCCATATATAGAACAAACAATTAAAACATCATTTTTGGTGCACATTTTTAAGATTAATTTTTTTCTTCATTTTTCCTGAACTCAGGGCTATTTAAAAGGTAACAAATAATTTTTTTCATGAAAATATAAAAAATCGTGCAGTGAAGGGTTAAAATAATCAAAATATAGTTAAAAAACCATGCAGCTGTTCAAAAAACTTGCAGACCTGGACTCGATCTCATTCCATCAGGAACTTCAAACCGACGCTTTTAACCACTCGACCATCGGGTCGCTCATCGAAGCAAGGATTTACGATAGCACATATTGTTTTTAAATAACATGAAATTTTAGTTTTTCGATCATAACTTTTTTTCTAGTGAACAAATATCGTCATATGAATACATGGTACCTAAGTTAACCATCTCCTATCGATTTAAAAAAAAATCGTCCAAATCGGTTCAGTGGATCAGATGTTATATGGGAACAAACAGACAAAAAAACATACGCTTTGAATTGAGAACCTCCTCCTTTTTTGAAGTCGGTTAAAAATTGAAAGTAAAAGTAAGTAATTTGAATTGTGGGAGAAGGAGTTAGAGTAAGACTTGGAAAATTGGTGCAAGTTTTTGCTTTTCATGGAATATAATTTTCAACTAAAGTGGACTGTTTAGCTTTTTTCAAACACCACAAATCAAAATTTTATTTTTTAAAAATGTGTGTCACTTTAATGATCGTTCATACCCCCCCCCCTCGCAATGCAAAAAAACATTACACAGCAGATTTTTCCCAATAACTCAACACTCATGGTGTTTGATACATTTTATCTGTTTGTAATGATGTTTTTTAGTCACAACCAATATGAAAATCACAAAAAATAGTTACTTTAATTTTTAACATATATTTATCATCTTCAGAATTTTTGACTTTTAATTTTACCTTGAATTTGACGTAAATGCAAGGTATAAAATACAGAATTTTATAAAGGTGCAAAAATTAACATAATATAATTGATTGTGTATATAATTTTTGAAAAAATAATATAGGTGCCGCAAATCAAAAACCATTTATTGCCACAATCGATTCAAAGCCCCCAAAAATGGCGCAAACGTCCATAAGAAAATTCTACAGCATTGAAGGACCCCATTGCCAATTTTAACAAAGATCCGACCAAAACTGTCATTTTGTACCATAAAAAAAATATGGGGCACATTCCCATTTGAGGATGTACCTGCATAAGGACATTACAATAATTAAAATCATTATAAAAAAAAACATGCAGCTATTCGAAAAAATCCTTGCAGACCTGGACTCGATCTCATTCCATCAGGAACTTCAACCTGACGCGCATAGCCACTTGACCATCGGGTCGCTCATTGAAGTAAGGATTTACGATAGCAGATATTGTTTTCAATGACATGAAATGTTAGTTTTTCGATCATAACTTTTTTTCTAGTGAACAAATATCGTCATATGAGTACATGGTACCTAAGTTACACCATCTCCTATCGATTAAAAAAAAATTGTCCAAATCGGTTCAGTAGATCAGATGTTATGTGCGAACAAACAAAAAAAAAAAAGTAAACGCTTTGAATTGAGAACCTCCTCCTTTTTCAAAGTCGGTTAAAAATTGCTTGTTTTACAGTAATAAACTGTAAAATTTCTTTTTTTACGGAACTAAACTGTAAAATTGCTAATTTAACAGTTTATTACCGTGCATTTTACAGTTTTAAACTGGAACCTCTGCTGCCAGTATTATACTGCTGATTTTATAGTATAATACAGCTAAATTTTACCTCAATTAACTGTAAAATTTCGAACTTTACATCAAGAAACTGTAAAATTGCTAGTTTTACAGTTTATTACTGTGTATTTTACAGTTTTCAATTGCGAAACCTCGGCTGCCAGTATTATACTGTAGAAACAACAGTTCATTTTTTTCAGTGAACTTAAAAATTACGAACTCTTACCTTGAAGTAAATGATATCCATTTCACTGCAGGTCGTAGCTGACAGATCATCCCTGTAGAAGGTAAAGTGTCAGAAACCTCTATGCATGGATATCATATTTTGTCAACGCAAAAATTCATTTTTTAATTGGGATGACCTGGTTTAAGTCCGTAATGAAGAGTTATGATGGATAAGAGTGCTGACCAGATAAGGTTCGTAAAATTCCAGATAGTAGTACTATTTCTGAATTATTTTTTACTTAAAAAAATACTTTACTTAAAAATTATGAACGCTTAACTCGAAGTAAATGATATGCATTTCACTGCAGGTCGCAGGTGACAGACCATCCTTGTATAGAAACAAAGTGTTAGAAACCTATTTAAAAAAATATGTGATTCCAAATGATCGATCGCAGATCAATGCTTCTAATATTTCTTCTAGATAATTTAGTTATTTTAATTCCATATGTCAAGCTGTTCGTTTTCAAAGGAACACTTAACGCTTGTTTACATTAATTAAAAATACTTTATTTACACTATGTACATTCATCAAGAATGGCTAAATTTGGCATAACAAGAATGCTCAGAACAAATAGTGATCAATTCAGTTTCAAGGAAAACAAAATCATGGAATTCTACCTTTTTTTATATTTATGCCTCTGCGAATGCTGCCAAACCAAATCTTGAAGCAAAAAGCTTAAATGAAGCAAAAAGATATGTAAATAGAACTTAAAATTAAATTTTCAACACCTATATGCATGGATATCATATTTTGTCAACGTAAAAATTAATTTTTTAATTGGGGAGACCTGGTTTAAGTCCGTAATGTAGAGTTGTGATGGATAAGAGTGTTGACGAGTCAAGGTTCGTAAAATTCCAGATAGTGATCTCGAACATCATTGCCTCCCGACAAATCAGTTCTTGGCAGCTATGCGACGACAGCTGCTGTTATCAGGGTGCAGATCTCAGCATTTCAATTCCTGACGAATGACGAAAAGTTGTTTTCCATAGCTGTGACGATGAGTTGGAATGAAACGTTAAGAACTAAATGATTACTATTAAAAGAAATGAATTAACTAATTAGTAAACTGCTGACAAAGACAACCCAGATGCAATTACTGGGCATTTAATTAAATTTGGCATGAAAGTGTTGCCTAATACTTCTTTTAACTGGTATTTACTGTTTCGCACGGAGTCTTTCTCCCTCTTCCTTACTCGTTATGCTAAATCTATATCGGTTGCAGTAGCGGATTCAGGCTAAGGTGGGGACCATCCCAAAGGAATAAAAATAATTTAACTTTTCAATTAGCTGTTTTTTAATTTAATTCTTAATAGCGTTAATAAAGACTTTCAACCTTTTTTTCTTTTTAAATCAGAAACACGAACACAAAGCGTGTAAATTTGCTCGAAATTACTTTTGTTTGCTATGGGAGTAATATTACAGATTACAGTAGACAGTTAGTGTAGAAGAATGCATAAAAGTCACGATTTTGGAATTCAAGTAAAATATCACGATTGGTTCACTAATTCTTGCTTTAATAGAAAACATTATCCTGTTTTTATAACCTCTTCCTTCAATCATTATGACGTGTTTCCAAGTTTTACCGAACACTATTAACCGTCGTTGGTGAAATTATTCAAGGTTTAGTTGTTAATTGACGTAAAGTGTGAAAATGATATTACAAACGAAGTAAATTAGTATACGTTATATTTCCTTAGTTTAAAGTAGACTGCTTGGCCTTAATAGGTCTTTAGTTAGAAAACGTTTTAAAGCCGCTTGCCTCGTGAAAACTTTATTCATAAAAACTTCTATGCGGGGGGGGGGAGCACTTTTTACTTTTCTGGGCCCCTTTCGAAAACAGTTTCTGTTTTAGCATCCGTCCCTGACCAATTTACATACAGCGTTGATGTCATTTTTGATGGTATCGCTGGTTGCTATTTATCCAAAGCTTGATTTTCACTTTGACTGCCAATGAGTGCCAGTGATGGTGTTTCCGTTGGGATCAGTGTTTAGGATACTGGCTATGTCCCCACGGGTGCCTCAAGGAGAACATTTGCAATTTTGGCTTGATAAACAAAGTTTAAAAGCGCGGTTCTGCAGGTCCATGGATCTCGGTTCCACAATTATAGGGGCACCAAACAAGGGTAATACTCCCCCCTCTCGAAACTACAAAGTTGAAAATATGAGGGCTTTCTCGTGAGAGAGGCACTATAAATTTAACGCGCTGATTATTTTAAGGATCGCAAACATTCAGAGTTCAAAATAAGTTATCGTTAGTCGTATTTTGCAACTAAAAATTTTGCATCATTCCAAGATTACTCCTGTACAGAACAACTGGAAGAAAAAAAGCTACAGGTGTTAATAACGCCTTAATTTTACATCCTAATATCCAGTCAAACAAATGGTAGGGAATCTGCTCAAATTTTAAAAAATACGTAACTTTTGTGAATGATTCAATCAATTTGTGCCATTTTTCCCTACTTTTTGGCTTCAAGTTTTAGAAAGAACCACGCAATATTTTAAAACAATTTGCACATAAATAATAAAATATCTTTTTAAGCGTCAAAAAAATTGAAAAAAAAAAAAAAAAATGTTGCATAAAAAAAGTCGAATCGCATCAAGAAACGGAGGTGCAAAAAGAAACCGCGTCGTGTGCGATGCGCTGTGGTGACACGCAACTGCGATTGAAAGGCGTGGCACAGAGTGGTCATTATGCAAATGAAATGGCCTGAGGAGGCCATGTGGAGGGGCGGGGCCAACGACCGAAGTTGACGAAACCCGGATGCCCCTCAGCCAAATTTCCATATTCTCATCCGAGTGAAATTTCTGTCATCTTAAATCATTTTTATTGTTGTTTAAATCCCCATCTTGGCAGATCTGGTATTGGCTCCTATAATTATGTCACATTAGTGGCTTCCAATTAGAAATCTTTAATTCGATTGCTCAGCATTTTTTCCCTCATTGCAGTACGGGTTGCACATAAAAGCAATCATAAATTTTGCAGCAAAAACAATCATAAAAGTTTTTTGGTCCTGGGTCGAGTAAAACTATTTTTGAAGAAATCCGAAAGGGGAAAGATAGGGAGGAATGAAAATTGAAAAGCAATCATGAAAGAAAAAATTATTTAGCGGGATAAAACAAAAAAAAAAAAAAATCAGCAATGGGGGGGGGGGGGGGGCGATTTCAATTTTTCTTTTCTAGCTTTATTTTAATTAGAACAAATTTGGGGCAAAATTGAGGGGAGCGGGCGTAAGTGTTAAAAATATATAAAGCTTTAGGTAATGTAAAAGTGAACCATAATAAAGCTAACTAACGGAAAACCTTTGAACGATTTTGTTTCTTCACCAAATAATTTCCGATGGTCTCACCACTATTCTGATAAAATATCAAATCCTTCTAACCAACAGGCTAGTCACTTATGGGGAGGGGGGTAATTGCTCCCCCCCCTGACTGGAAAACCAATGTATTTGTACGTAAATGGTTCATTTCTGTTTTTTTTTCTCTTCTTTTTGGTACAATTTACATCGAGTATACATCTTTTGCCCCCTCTCCCCCCGTAAAATTCAAAATGACGGGATGACGGCACTGCTGACCAGCAGTTATGAAAATAGGTTGCATTGAATCGAAACTTTAGCTATACGGACCCTACATATAAGCATTTGTGTGTCCTTTGTATTAATCAAATTTTAGTACGGCAGATTGTTTATTCACCTTTCCCTTGCTTAGACATTGTATATGCATTCTTATACCCTGTATTTTTTTGCAACAAGTGTAACCAACGTGTACTTTCATGCATATTCTTTTGTTTGCAATTTCCCTAACTTTTTTTTTACCCGTTGAAAAAACTAGAGAGAGACACACACGCAGATAGAGAGAGTGAGAGAAAGAAAGACACTTCCAGCCCCCTCCCTCCCCCTCAAATCGTTACTTCAACGTAACCATGGAAGCTAAAAAAAAAACACCGAATTTCACGGGGAAAAGAAGGAATAGCAACACGATCATTAACTCGTCACTAACTTTTTTCCTCCACAAGTGTAGAATGTCAACAGACTGCCAGCCATTTAGCTTTTTTTTCAGCTGCTGTCACGTACATATCTACATCTTCATTATACAGAGATAGCTATACTTCGCTCGGTGTTATGCGAATCCCGCCTTTTCCTTGTCAAGAGCATGGATTGGAAACGTTTTAACACTTTTAGCTGTTACCTACACGGCAAAAAGAAGAGTATGAATAATAAAGTCTGCTTACAATGTTTGAAATTTTCTACATGTAGAGAAAAAACGTTTTTCAGTTTTCAATGATTGAACTAAAGTGTGAGCTCCAATGTAATTATACCTCTTGAGTTAAAAAAAACGATATTTACAATATCTTTGCTTCGTGTTATCTTTCATAAATTGTATTCGTATCTCTTGTAAAACGTGTTTATGTTAATTTAAATGCAGCTTAATTACCTTTTTCAAAACGATGGAAATGCTGTGTGGTAAAGGCGATGAAAATTGCATTTTAATGTTTTTTTTTTGGATTTAGTAACTACTTATCTAGAACAAGAAAATTGAGTTTTGTCATAAGTTGAATGGAAAATTGCACACAGATCCTCGAAATACTGACCAGGCCTCTACAATTCAAATTACAAATTAATGCCTGGTATTCTCACAGTTCTAAACGTGTTTTCTATCATTTTGAATATTTAATCAGTCGTGTAGTTGATGCAAGTTGCCTACTAATAAGTAGTTGGCGAAGTTTATACTGTTTTCTCTGATTGAGCTCACATCATGTTTTTACAAGTGTAGATGAAAAAATTAAATACTCTATCGATTTTTGTGAAACATAACTTTTTCCCGCAATTTATCTTTTTTTCTTAACAGTTCTCTTCAGCAGGTGCTTTCTATGTATTTTCCGTTTTTTTTTTTTTTTTTTTTTTAAACCAGTTCCTTGAAAAACATGAAATTGGAGTTTCACTGTATTTCGTAGAGTTGTTTTATTTTCGACAGAAACATATAGTACATCTTTTTATAGCATGTACCGCAAAAAACGAATTGTTGTTTTTACAGCATAATGCTGGCAGCCGAGGTTCCAATTTAAAACTAAAATGCACAGTAATAAACTGCAAAACTAGCAATTTTAGTTTCTTACCGTAAAGCTAGAAATTCTACAGTTTATTGCCGTAAAAATTTGCTGTATTATACTGTAAAAATAACAGTATAATGCTGGAAGCAGAGTTTCAGTTCAAAACTGTAAAATGCACGGTAATAAACTGTAAAATTAGCAATTTCAGTTTGTCGCTGTAAAATTAGCCATTTTACTGTTTAGTACTGTAAAATGAGCAATTTGAGTTATTACTGTTTAGTTAGCAAGTTTTCCAGTTCATTACTATAAAATTAGCCGTATTATACTGTAAAAACAGCATTCATTTTTAGTGTGAAATCAATTTCTTCAAAACCCGGAAACAAAGCTGCTAACAATTGATTATGGCTTCAAACGAACGAGAATTTCCCTCTGTGTGCAAGTTGACATAAATAATTGCTCGTTTCTCAGTTGCAGTTAGTTTTTTTCTTTAATAGCTCCGGCTGTATACAATTTCTGATTTAGAATCACCAGTAGACATTTTTATTTTTGATTGATTGATTGCGGTTATCGGAAATAGATAACGTCTTCATGTTCCAAATCAATTCAGAGCGATAATTTGAATAAATAGCCTCCTTTTATAGCGATATCCGTCGAGCGATCAGCTAAGGAGGATGGACGACTCTTTCGTCTTTTTTTTAATACTTTTATCACACGCGCTCTGTCTTGGTCTCAGTTTGGGCGGGACAAGCTTTTTAATCATTACCTGAAAGCAAAAAAGAATACTAATAGCACATGTAAAGTTAATTGAGGTTTTTGAAGCTTTCCTCTATTTATCCTATCATCAAAAGCTTTTTAAGGACTTTTCTGAAACACCTCCAGTGCTTAGTTTCCAACAAAAGAATTGCGGTGCTTAGGGGTGGATTAAGTTAAGAGACCGGCTCTAGTATAAAAGAATTGTCACTGCCTTCCCCCTCCTCCCAGTGTGCATTGCTTTTTAAACGACCTATGGTTTGGGGTTTGTTACTTTTGGAAAAAAAAAATCTCATTTTAATTCAGAAAAAAATTTAACGCATGTGAACATCTCCATATATTATTTCTCTAAGCCGAATCCTATACCCGGTCGAAACTCGCTCATTTCTTTATCGAATTGCATGAAAACTTATGATTTTGAAGCTTATCCCGCGGGCTATTGAAGAAAATTAGACCCACCCTCTAAAAAGTATCGGTTCGTTTTTTATTCGAACTTCAATTTTTGGGCACAAAAGTGACTCTATCTAGCGAAATAATTGTCGTATCGTCTCCATTTTGATTTCATTCGAAAGATTTAAAAAAATGCGTTCTTTAGAACGTTTTTCCGCTAGCGCCGCGTAACGAGAATCTCGAAAATCCACGTTTAAGCGACTTATAAGCGATTGAAGTTTGAAAAAGTTAAATTTTTTGCTCAACGGTTAAAATCGTTATCATTGTTGTTCAAATCAATTTTAAATGCGACATTTCAAGCCAAGGCTTAGCTCGGTAAGCCTTAATTGTCACTTTTATTGTTTCAAAATACTATGGTAGTTTTGTGATAACGTTAGTATTTAGTTTAGTAGTAGCCTTGGGTATTTGATTGTAATATAGGGTATCACTTTTGTAGTAGTTGTAAAAGTGAACGTGTCTTTGATCTCTTTGAAAAGTTGTCAGAACGACGGCAATTGATGGCGATGTCGTGCAAATGAAGCCAATAAAAATTGTCGTATTAAATTTTAAGTTTAGAGTTTTTTTTTTTTTTTTTTTTTGCGGAATTCCGCACGGGTCACCTAGTTTTTTTTATTGGGTTTCCATTTATTTGTGTATAATGAAGTTTAAATAACTAGTACATGACTCATTTATGAAAGAATTTTAAATATTTTGATCACTTTGTTTGAGTGGACATTATAACAGAGTGGACAAATAATAGTCCGAGAGCCAGGTGAAAATTTGGTTAATTATTTCCTCTCGATAGATAATTGGCCATACGCATCAGACAACAGTATCATAAAGCCCTATGACCGTCAGCTGCGGCACAGTGGGGGGGGATGAGTAGTTGTAACCTCCCACGCTTGAAGAAAAAAAAAAAAATTCACTCATTTCCTCTCGCCTAAAAATTTACCAGATGATAGCTTATATGTAACTATTGATAAATATATACGTCAGCTGGCTGTATCTCGGTGGAAAAATTGTCAGCTGATACTTTGAAGGTCGTTACGTAGAAGTTAGCTAGAAGCATTTACTGACTACACTGTTCGACAAAAAAAACCTTGAAAATGCTTCTGGTATTTTGAAGGCTGATTCTTATGTAAAATGACCCCCTGAATCCGAATATGACCCCCGTTTTCCCCCATCACGTCCCAATTTTTTTTTAAACGCCCCCCCTTTTTTTCATTTTTCCTTAGTTTCAGGGCTATAATATTTTTTTTGGAGGGGAAAGGAGCCTTATATTCACCAATAAATTTTTTTGAAGGTCAAGAGAGACTCAAAGTTTAAAATCATGAGCACCGAGAAAAAAAATCGGGGAACTTGGGGGGGGGGGGGGGGCGTGGCCCCCCAAAATATTTGAAAAATCACCAAAAACGATCTTTTTATTCTAGTATTCTTTTATACTAATAGTAAAAGTTACACAACAACAAACAATACAACAACAACAATAAACAACAATACAACAACAACAATAAACAACAATACAACAACAACAATAAACAACAATACAACAACAACAATAAACAACAATACAACAACAACAATACAACAACAACAATAAACAACAATACAACAATACAATACGTTTACGCAAAACTATTGCTTAAATTATTTATAATGAATCTGCTCTATTGATCTGCCTTGAAAAAAGAAGTGCTTGACAAAATCAAATCTTTAAAATTGCACTTAAATAAGGAAAGCTTGCATTTTGTTGTCCCAAATGTACTGTATTTTTGAAATGATAGATGAATATTATCCTTCAGGACATTTTTCGAATTCTTGGTTGAGATAAAAGGTGAAATTTCATCCGAAACTGGTTTTAAATTATTCCTCCTTAAACATTCCATTAAGAGCGGACGGTATTCGTGAATGAGAGACATTATTTCTCTAATGATGTTTCATGTCTATAATTTCAAAATTATTTGTTTAATAATGATGGCAACACGTGGTGCTGCAATATTTCACATCCATAAATCGCTCTGATCTATGTCATTCCTTCGTAAAAAATAAAATGAAAAAGGCAATTAGAATATTTTCATTTTAAATAGGAAACAAAAGAAGAAAATGCGACTGATGCATTATCATTTTTTCACAATTAAGATTCTTTCTAATTTTTTTTCTTTATAACACACATAAAGAATATGACCAGGACCTGACTACAATGAGATAGAACCCTTTCAGATGACAGGCCGACCTGCCTGACATTGTGGTTCCAAGAGACGTTTAGATTCAGCTTTATTTCATTAACGTCACTCGTTGTTACATAGTAAAAAAACAACTATAATGACGATTTCAGTAAAACAGCACTTCGAGCAACTACAGCAAGGTAACTGATTTCTTCAACTTGATAATGGCATAAAGACTAAAAACAGATCAGCATCAATCAAGCAATACAGCTGACTATGACACTATGTACCAGTTTTCGTCATCGTAAATTTCGTACACATACTATCCGTCCATGAAGGCCGCGCCTAGCACTCGCGAACAATCGTTTAAACAATCGTTTTGAGCAGTGGCGTATCCAGGAATTGATTTTGGGGGGTGCACATCGAACATCGACACTGTGATGAGAAAGGAAAAAAATCAAGAAATATGGTGAAACTTTAAAAACGCAGTATTTCGATTTAATTTTTTCTATTGAACGTTGCTCAAAGATTGTTTTTTTTTTTTTCCTCACAAAAATGAATATTATGCAAGAACAATAAGGCGCGGGTACATCGCTCATTTTCCTCTTACATTTCCACAATTACAGAATAACAATTAGTTTTGCTTCTTATTGTCGAAAACAGAAAATAATATGACAATATTTCAGTGTCCATAAAGTATTTTTCATTGAAAAAACCTGAAGCATATTTACATGAAGGTTACATGTTTTTTCAAAATTCGGTGCCACCATTTTTTATAGTCTTACAAAATCTTGGGGGGTGCATTGGTCCCTTGGCACCCCCCCCCCCTGGATACGCCACTGGTTTTGAGTAAACGAAAGACTTTTTGAAACCGTTAAAAAATAAATAATAAATAAATAAATAAGTAAGGGCATCATAAATAATCAAATTCTAATACTTTATTTTATCATGTTTTTTCCTTCATACTTTTAATAGTTCTTATTATTATTTACTACCAAGACAGAATTCCCTTCTTTCTGGTTTTAGCTCAAATCCTTAACTATTATTTATACTAAAATCCTTATATAAAGATTAAGCATATAATCAATTATGCTTCACCGTCGCATTTATAACACTGCAGTTGCAATAATAGGTTTGACTGATATTTCGTTCTCTAATCTATTAGTCGCACTTAAGGTTGGTTAAAGCTTAAACTAGGCTCACTGCAGTCACAACTTTTTTTTTCTTTGAACTTGTGCAGAAATTGATTTTGGATATCGGGACATAATTCCTGATGGCTTCGCTTAACGTGATCATGCTTAAGACCCCTATACTGCCGTGCTAAGCACAAAAGTCGTATCTGAACTTTTAACAAAATTGAGTTATTATCACCAGGTTGTTTTTAATGACTTATTTTATGTAAATGTAATGTTTTATGGTCATTTGAGAACGCGAAGTATTTTTTAAAAAAAATCTTTAAAAGTATCTCCTGAATCAAATACATGGAGGCGCAACACTTTGAACAGCAAAACCTCAGTTTGAGATCGTCTGCAGATACAACTTTTAGGCTTAGCATGGCAGTATACTACTGAGAACGGGCATTCAGAAATTTTAGTTCCATAAAAGAACGCGGTGTTACCGCCAATGTGTGCAACCAAACTGCATTTTGAAGGAAAATGGTGATAAGCTTCAGATGTGCTGCTTTGATTGATGTTTAACTATTTCAGGCAATAAAAGGGAAAGATTTTATTAATTCAGATTGAAAAGAAGTGAGCTATAAAAATACGATTGTTTGTAGGAAACATTTCTCAATAAGTTTTTATTAAAGTTTAATAGCAGGTTGATGCGAGAGATTGATCCAAAGCGACGTTTTATCCTCTTTTCATCAGTTATTTTTACGACGCAACAACAGCGACTATCATAGCATAGCACATGGCCGTATTTAAGGGGTGGGTTTTTGGGGTTCAAATCCCCTCCAAAATTTTTCAAAACTATTCCAAAAATGTTTTTCATAGTTTCTCACTGAAAAAATAATTCTTGCTATTTTATTCTAATTTTCTTGTTTACTTTGAAACTGCTTTTGAAAATAAAATTAGCATTATTGAATAATTGTACAAATTAAGGGTTTTTTCTGCAGTAATTATTTTTATTGTAGTTATTGCAAAGATAATTTCTTAACAATACACCTTTATCTTCAAACTTTAAATACCACTAAAAAAACACCAAAATTCTTCATATTTGTAAGTACCAAACTCTATATTTAACACATATTACAAGTGTCGTAAGACAGAAATTTCAAAGTACTCCTCCGAATGTGCGTATGTGAGAAAATTCATTCATCCAGATTTTTTTTTCTTCATTAAAAAGATGTCTTTTTTTTTACATTTTTTATGTTAATACCCCTTTAACACGTATTATAACAAAAATCAACAGAATCTAGAACATGAAATCAAATTTTATTGACTCAATAGATTTCACGAGAAATTGGTTTGGTAAAACCCTCCCCGAAACTAACATCTGGTTACGGCCCTGGCCATAGCATATTTTCAAAGTACTTAAAGCAAAGCGGAATACAAACGCTATCTCAGAATCAAAATATTGAATGGGTCGGTCTATCCTAAATCCTCTAAAATGAAACTCATTACATCGCTGTATTTTAAAAAGGGAATTAGGTAGCTACATTTGTGGTCGATTTCAAGATAAAGAGGAATGCTTCGTGTTCACAGAACTTCTTAAAATATTTCAACTTTTCCAATTAAAAAAATTTCCCACCCCAGGGGGCGCATCTTGAGGCATCAAATAGGAGGTCAAGGGAGGTCGCTGCGACCTTCCGAAATGTCCTTAGTCGGCAAATGTTGTATGGCGATTTGGGAAATTTGGAATCTTAATAGCAAAATTGCAAGTTTTAAATTCCCAAATGTCCCGTTCCATTAGACTTACGTATGTATGCATACTCGTATTTCATCATTCGGAAAACTTGGAGTTCCATTTGGTAAAATGAAAAGTTACTTTCTCAAAAATAAAGAAAGAAATAGATTCAAGGCATCCTTGCGTGTATTCCCGCGCTTCATTTCTATCAGAAGTAGTGGAGCCCTTTAGTCTTCAGAATCTATGTAGGGGAGAGTTGCCCAAAACGGGATAGGCGGGCAAAACGGGATAGTGGGCGTTGGAGCTTGACTGGTGGTACTATCTAGCAGGAGACAGGCTAAACTGGTTCTCGACCGCCATGACAGCATACTCAGTTAATATCTCAACTCTAGCCACGTATTTCGCAAAGAAATATTTTTTCAAAGTTTTCAATTGAGATTTTTTCTTACTTTTTACTTTTTTCGACTGCAGAACAACTAGAATAGTGGTTCTCCCTAATTCGGAACAACTCCGGTTAGAACTGTATTTTGTTCATAGCTCTTTTAGCAACAATTTCATGTACTTAAATATTGCTAGTGAGTGGCGGTTCCGGGGTCAGCCCTTTATGTTGTCAAAAGCATCATGGTCGGGCAAAACGGGACACTTTTAGGGTGCCCAAAACGGGATACAATTTTGATGTGTCCCGTTTTACCCGACCATTTCCATTAATGTTTTTTCAATGTGTTTAAGCAGCACGAAGCGCGCTAGAGGTTAGCAAGTGGATGTTCAACCATCCTGACAAACGGATTACTATCTACGAAGTAGGAAAAAATGCGAAAATTGCTGAATAGAACATATTTCCTAGTATTTTAACGAGCAGTTCTTGTCGAAACTGCTGTGAATGGGTTCACGAAAACAGGCATTTTCCCATATAACCCCAGATGTCTTTCCTGAATATCTCTTCGCTTCCTCTCTTCCAACAGATCACCCATTGCTGGATGCTCAGAACATGACGTCCTAACACCAATTAAATCTGCAACAAAATGAGATCAGACCCGAAGGATCTTCAAATTCAGTCATAGCATCTAAAAGTTTGCTGTCATCACAACCACTAGAGACAGTATTAAAAGAATCACTTAATGCAACGATAACACTAGCACAAATGCAGGCCTTATCCAACCGTTCACTTCAATAGGAGTCAAAGGACTTGGACTATACTGTCGCCCTTCACTGTCGTTTTCTATATCATCCAAAGAAATTTTACCTCTACCACGACTGATTGGACCAAGACCTCAAAATAAACACGATAATAGAAGAGGGAAAACAGCATTTATAACAAGAAGCCCATATAAACTTGAGTTAGAAGAAGAAGAACGAGAGAAAAAAAAAGTGCGAAAAAGAACATAAAAGCTGAAAAAAAGGGCTGCCAAAATAAGTCTCTTGAATGTTTCGAAAACAAAACAAATGAGGGGTAAAAGAAAACCAGGTGGAGATGCAAAACAGGGATATACATTTTAAAAATGTTGCTCTGAACCTGAAAAAAACCCACAAACATCATCTGCAAAAATGGAAGAAAATGGACGTAACATGAAAAAAGAAAAACGAAAAAAAAAAAAATCATCAGTTAGTCAAGGCTGGACGTCGTTGTCTTCAGAAGATGAAACTGAAAAAGATGAAGCATGTATTTTCTGCAACGCTCTGTATCTTGAATCGAAATCTGGAGAAGGAAACTGGATACAATGCTCGAGCTGCCAGGGATGGGTCCACGAAGCTCATTCCAAAGCAGACGAAGAAGACGACACATTTTTATGCGATTTCTGTGTTATGTAATTTTCCAACTTTACAATTACGTAGCCTACTTTTGGTCTAAAAACTAAATCAAAAGTAAAATGAGTACAAAATAATAACATACAATTACCTATCCCGTTTTATCCACCCTTGGTCGGGTAAAACGGGATCGTATAAGACTTTTTGAAACCAGTATTTTTCACATAAATAATATCGAACAAATATGACAAAGGTATTTTTAGTAATGTAAAAGGTGTATACTTCTAAATGGCGTCTAACTTTGGAATGTACCTTGTATACAATAAGAATTAAGGCGAAGAATAGGTTAGCTATCCCGTTTTGGGGTACTTTCCCCTATGCTCTGCAAATAACCCGAATTCCGTTTCTTGTGCAAAAAATCATACAGAATTGTACAGTAAACTCTCGATTAACCGCGAGCGGATTATCCGCGGGTCAGATTATCTGCTAGGGTTCCCAAGTAGCACACTTCGTTTTTTAAAGGTTGTAAAATGGTTATTAACGTTGTGACAACGTTGATTAAAAACGTTTATAAAACGTTTAAACGTTTTTTGTGCTACCTCAGTTTCTGGAAAAAAATTCTTAATTAACTTTACTCTTGTAGAAACTTAGTTATCATTATAAATTTTACATGCTTGAGAACCTCAAATACAAATATTTTTTTATGCTGCATCCATCGTCATTCTTTGTAAATATCACGTTTTAAGTGTAATGCAATTTTTTTGAAGCAAAAGCATTTTTTATCTTCTTTACCTCTTATTTTATGCTTTTTTCGGATTATCCGAGGTTTTCGTTATCCGCGATACCCGTAACACCCAATTCCGCTGATAATCGCGAGTGTACTGTATAGTACAAGAGCTGAATTCCCATGTTCTCCCGTGCAAACTAAGCCCCAAGCATATCATTAAAATTTAGCGCAGCAATTTGCTACAAAGTAAGTGGTAAAGTAAGTCACCGCTATTGACGTTTGCCTATCACCTCCACACGGCGGATAATACCTCGCTTTGAAAAATTGCCGAATCGCGCAGAATTTAACGAAAACAGGAATGTTCTTTTACCAACTTCTGCATTCAAGGCATGAATTCCCTCTTGGCATCCCCAATGCAAATGTCAACCCAGAACACGATCTATCACATCCAAAAAGCAGAGAACAATAACAGATCGGTATTTATCCATCTAGTTAAGAATTCACAATGTGATGCCAAGCACAGAACAAAAAGAAACGGAAAAAAAAAAAAAAAAAAAATCTACTCGTCTACAAATTAACCACAAACCAAAACGACCGACCATTTGCCTTCTTTTTTATTATTTCAATAGTTATTTTTTGCAAAAACCGAAATTACCGGTCCTCTTTTTAGCGCCACCTGCAGTACATTGGGGGCATTTTGGAAAAGGGGGTACTTACAAGGGTATACTTTCAGCCGGGCCATGGTCATTTGGGACGTTGCGGGCCCCGCCCCCTTTGGTAGGATAATTAGAGTGCCCCCGGGGCACCGGCCCTGCCCACAGAGAGAAAGTAGTTCCGCGCAAGACGAGGACCTTGTGTGTAAGAGATGCCGGGTAATGTAATAAATACGAAATAAGGAGGTATGTCGGAGTATGTGGATGATTGTGTGAGGAATTATTGTCATTTTGTGGTCTGTCCTGAGGTAGTTTAAGCTACTGGGGGCTGTGTCTGAGCTGAGAAGTTTATTTCGCTGATACAGCTTTTCAAGGTGGGCTATATACAACCAGCAATTTAAAAAAAATGTTTTTCCCGCTATTTCATCGTTAAAATTTAATTTTTTCACTGTATTATAGTGAATCTTTTCGCCATGAATGTCTGTTACCACCAACACTAGAATTATTAGCAGAGCGCATAAAATGTACGTTGAACATTATCGCTGCCAAACTTAAAAGTCTGTGGGAAGACGATTTTGATACTCCTTACCAGGGCCTGATTACTGAATAGGTCAACTAGGCCATGGCCTAGAGCCCCCACAATTTAGGGGCCCCCAAACTATCCCTGTTTAGTGTGAAACAGCTAAAATTGCTTTAGTCAATGGCTAAATTTGTTTCCTCTAATGCCTAAAGTTTTAAAACCTCAGTACAGCGGACTCCAAAAAAGTATTTGGCCTAGGGCCTCGTAATATTTTAATCGGGCCCTGCTCCTTACATGCTTAAAGAATTACGACTGGTGGATTAACAATATGATTTTAAAACCAAGAATTCTGGGAGGTTTTTTTGTCCCCCCCCCCTTCCTCCTCCTTTCATTGCACGGTTATAATGTCGAAAGCACTTATTATTTTTTCGAAATATTTTTCATTCTTCACATTATTTGCTAAGTAACGGTGGATGCAAAATTTAAAGCGTTCTGGTGTAATTTACTAATGAAAAATAGATAATAAAAAATAAACTACATTAAGTTAAAAAAAATATTTCAGGGTTCAACTACGTGAAACAGTTTACTTACTGCCAGGGATGGATTACTTTTCTCACTGAAAATGATACAATAAATTTGTCTGTTGAAGTAAAAGTCTGAGTCAAGATTTGCTATTCTGCATTAACTCTACACCGTTAAAATTACAGGTTGCACAAAACGCCTTTGAGGGTGAAACATTGTAGCACCAGCGGCAACCCCCTGAAGGGCGCCACTTGACTCACTATGCCACCCTTGAAGATGCCATTTGACTCCTTGGGGTGCCATGGGGCAACCTTTGAGTGCCATTAGACTCCTATAGTGTGCCACATGGAGCCAAATGGCTCATTCAAGGGTGTCACAGGGAGTCAAGAGGCACCCCTCAGGGGGTACCGCAGGTGCTACAACGTTTCACCCTTAAAGGTGTCTTGCGCAACCTGTAGTTTTAACAGTGTAGCACATTTTAATAGATATATGCTGAAATACTATTGTAGATATTGCTCCCATACTTTCAGAAATACATCTCTCACTGTCCAATAGAGATGAGTTCGGGCTCACTTTTGAAGGCCCGAGCCCGCCCAAGCCCGAGAATTTTTAATCCGAGCCTGCCCGAGCCCGAGTGATATTGTCTTGTTTTGAGCCCGACCCGGCCCGAGTCCGAGTGTATCAAACATCAATATGGGTGATTCTACAAAAATGGGCAAATTTGTGTTCCATACTGATTGCTCTTTTTGTTTTTAATTAAATAAAAAACTATTTTGGGAATATTTTTATGCGTCTTTTGTTCTTTAATTTTCGTTATCAACAATGTCAATATTTAATTATTATTCATTAAAAAAAAGGATATTAGATTGAAATGTCATCCACATGCCCTGTCCCACAGGTGCAATTTTCACAATCAATGAAATATAGATTTTAAAAACATAATTGATTTTTTTCTCAAGAGTTTTTTATTTATAAATATGAATGTGTGCAAGATGTAAATCACAAAAAAAGCAAAATAATATGAAAATAATATCTCTAAAAGTTAATCTAAACTTTGTCCCAGCAATTTTCAGTCATCCACATGTCTAAAAAGTATAGATATTTTTCTCTGAAATGTTTTTTTCAAAATCTGGCAACACCTTTTAAAATAAAGCATGGAACTTTGTTATTCCTGGATGAGGATTAATATTGCTGTTCTGCAATTACTTTTTGACAAAAAGCAAGCTAAATTCAATTTTCAAGGCAAGTGTTTTTTATCTTTGTCATTAACATGCCCCACAGAATGCATGTAAAATGTACATGTAAATAAATTTTGATAATGAATAATCCTAAGGCTTACATTTGTGGGTTCTAATTCGAAGTGAAGCCAAAAAATATTCAGATATGACTTTTTGAGAACACAATTATTTGTGTTTTGTCATTCACATGCTCTTTTTCTATTGTCATTCACATGCCCCAATATAAGACACGTGGATGAGTCAAAAGCCAAACTATGACAGTACAATGTTTAAAAATTATGTCTAACAGTTTACTGGTTAAAATTTTTTATTAATGTACCTATTGTGTTTGTGTTATTCACATGCTTACTGTGTTATATTCACATACCCATTGTGTCATCCACATGTCCTTTTTATCATTCACATATGCCTTCAAAAAAATAAAAATACAAAAATACAATAAAATACAAACATTTAAGCTCTGCTGATATTCTATTTTAACTATGCAACTTATAAAGTACTTGGATGATTTTTTTCAGATTTTTAATTTTAAATTAATTTTTTGAAATCTACATGTTAGAAATATTCCCGTATTTGTAGAATCCCCCATATCTATTTTTAATTTCCACTTGGGATGCACTGCCATATGGTATATCGCAAAAGCAATCACAAATATATTATAAGTGGGTGATATCGTTTTGAATTATTATTATTATTGCTGCCATTAAGAAAAACTGTTCTCACGCTCTTTAAGTACCCCAATATTTTATTCCGTGAACGTTGTATTTGTATAAAAACTGACTATCTTAATATGAGATCGAGCCCGCCCGAGCCCGAAAGTTGCTTGAAGTTAAAGGGCCCGAGTCCATCTCGGGCTCGGGTTCGGGCTCGGGCTTTCGGGCTCGGTACCAAGCCCGGCTCATCTCTACTGTCCAAGGATTATTCAACCGTTACATGAATTTCATCCTTAATGCTGACTCTTTTTTAGCTGGGTCGGAAATTCATGGGCAAATCTCACAAAATTTTCGTCAATTTTGAAGAAAAACTATTTGATGAGCACTTAAAAAAAAAAAAAAAAGCATTTTTCACCATGTCCATTCGTTAAACACGACAAAAATTTCGTGAGGATTGTGGATGCATTTCTGAGATTGCGGTTAGTTTTAACGTGAATAAATCGGAGACGGTGAAAGTTTTCTGTCTCTTTTTTTAAATTTTTGTAATTTTTGCTTTCCAATTTTCTATTCTTGGAAAGAATCTTTTAATCTGGTTACTTTTTTTGATTTTGTTTCACCAAAATGATTGAATTCTTGCCCGGTTGAGTTGATTTTCAGCTGTTTAATAAAGTATGCTATTAAAAAGAAAACTAGATTTTTTTTTAAGTACAAGTTGTTGCAAAAGCTGTTTCACTGTATTAGAAGTGCCCTTGCAAAGAAACCATATTTACAAA